>PVHP010012233.1:0-43477 GCA_004024765.1 Zapus hudsonius
TTGTTGGGGATGGCCACCACTTGAGTGTTGGGCATGGTGGGGTGGTCGATAATCTTGATCCCAGTTGGAAACTTGCAAGAGCTAGACTCTGCAGCCTCCACGGGGGCCTGTGCCTGAGTAGGCTCCTGTTGGGCAGGGGGTTTCTTCGGTTCCTCCTTCGATGTTTCCCCAGGGACATTTTGAACAGGAAGGGGCAGCCCCCGTCTCTTGAGAATCAGTGGCCGATGGGGGCTGGTTTTCATTATGAATCTGCACTTCCACTCTCCATTGAGAATTGCAGGAGTGGACCCTCGGACGGCGGCGCCCGGCCGGGGACTCGCGCGGGCCGGGGCGGCGGGGCGGGAAGCCCGGGGTCCCGGGCCGGGCCGGGGGTGGCTCCGGCACCCGACATACCTTATTTCTAATTTCTAAAGTGACAGCTCATGTATTTTATGTAATTCAATTACAAATAATATGATATAAGCAGAAAATTTTACTCATATAAAGGTGTGGTAGTTAACACTGCTTTGATAAAGTCATTTGGGGGCAAGGTGATAGAAGGCTTTCTAGTATGCATAAAAATGTGGACCCCAGAATGAAGCAAATAATTCATACTATACTTAGGCTCTCTTGTTGGTTTTAGGCATCTAAAGTATCTGAGAAGGTAAAATAAGTCTCAAAAAATTTTTAAACCAGTTCAAAAAATTTTTAAACTTTATTATTCTACCTAAATTTATGCTTAAAAGCATAGTATGTTTCTGTTTGATTTTTAAAACATTTCTTTGATCATTTATTTAAATAGACTTTAAACTTATATACATGAAATATTTTGTGAATGTAGGGCTGTGTGTGTGTGCATTTGTGTGTGTGTGTGTGTGTGTGTGTGTGTGTGTGTGTGTGTGTGCACATGTGCATGTGTAAACCAGAGGACGACCTTCACTATCATCCTCAGGATTGCCATCTACCTTTTTGAGACAGGGACTCCCATTGCCTGGAGCTCACTGTTTAAACTAGACCAGCCAGTGAATGTGAAGGGTTCTTCTGTCTCTGACTTCTCAGTTAGAGATTATAGGTGTGTTCCACCATGCTCAGCACTTTTACCTGAATACTGGAGATCAAACGCTTTACTGACTGACCTATCTCCCTAGACCTATACAAGATTAAAAAAAAAAAAGGTTTGCTAATCTTTGTCAATATATTTATTTGCATGTGTGTTGGGGGGATGACAAACTAGGGTCTCTTGCCACTGCACTATCAGATGTTTGTGCTACTTTTTGTAGTTGGCATTGTTTGGATGCTGGGGAATTGAATTCAGACTGCAGGCTTTGCAAGCAAGTGCCTTTAACCACTAAGCCATCACCCAGCCCAGCCACCACATGAAATATTTTTATATTCAAAATTACAAAGTAAATGGGATATAACATCATTCATAGTTAACTCATGGTATAAATGATTTTTTAAATCATGGAAATAAGAAGATGACAGAACTGTCCCCTCAACTTGGTATCCATGATAAGAATAGTTTTCATGAAGGAACAAGAGAAAAGGCTTGACTGGATTTGATGCTGAGAGCAGAGATTTTTGGAAACCCATCTTTCTGGGAGGATCCTTATAATGGAAAAAGTGAAAAAGGTGTGGTAGTTAACACAGTTCTGGGATCAAACACACTTGTTTTGTATTTTGAAAATGAAAAGCAGAAGCATGTTTATGGGCATATTGGGGGTGCAAATAATGCAGAGGAAAGAGAGAATTCGTACTGTAGACCAGTTTAGAGGATAAATGGGATGAATGAATGCTTTGAGTAGGTAGAAAACACAATGAGATTTAGTATGTAGGTGGTAGAATTCAACTTTACTACACATGGATTCAAAGTAACATGAAGATCCAAAGTAAATGGACATAGATATGTAGTGAGAAGTTTTAGAAGCCATTGTTTAATCAGTGGTACAAGATACAAGAGTGGTGTAAAAAATGCTTTAGTAGATTTTAGGAGACGAGAGTCTGAAATAGGTGTCTTGCTGGGCTGGGAGCATACAGTATATAGTTCATGGTCAGGAGATGAGTTAGCAAAGGTCTGTTTTTCTCCACCTTTTTCTGTTGCAGAGGCATGCCAGAAGTAAGAGTAAACTGTTGAACAAGGCTTCGATTCAGCCTAGTGAATATGCTGAGCAAAAAAAGGCATAAGGAAGATGACAGTGTGAGAGAATTACAATCGTTTTACACCTATGGTGTTGGAACCCAGCCTGGCTGAATATCTGTGAGCTATGTTTTAGAATATAATATGCAACCAGATGGGGTGACCTACACCTTTTGATCCTAGCACACCTGTGTCACCCGATGGCAGAGGTGATAGAAGTAATGCTAATAGCTTTGTTCCTGCTTCCTGAGTTCCCTTGTGAAAGAGATAAGGCTATACTATGCAGCCTTGGATTGTATATAAGGTTGGATACTGGAATAAAGTTTCTAGATTTGCCTTGACCTATCTCCCAGCTGTGTGTGATTGTCCAGCTGCCTGCATTCACCTATCCCCGATGGAGTCCGTCTCCTGTTGGCCAGAGGGACAGGCTCGATCGCAGGGGGCCTGGGATCAGTGACTCTCTCTCTCTGAACCCAACATATGAAACTTCAGCTAAATCAGGAGGGAAATGGAGACAAGAAAGTGGATAAGATACAGGGAAAGGTGATGGAATTAATTGATAGTAGAATCTTCTATGTGTTATTACTTGATTCATAGTACTTGGAGACAAAAGCAATGACTAAAGATGTTGAGCATTTCCTTAAGGGTTTAATGGCCATTTGCATCTTTTTCCTTTAAGATTTTTCTGTTCAATTCTCTACCCCATTTTTTTGCTTAGATTGTTTGATTTTTTACATTGCTTTTACTTTTGAGGTTTTTGTAAATTCTAGATATTAGACATTTGTTGGAGGTATAGTGTGAAATATGAAATATGATTATGGAATTTAAAGTATGATTTAAAGTATGTTTGAAATAGAAAATAGAAAAGTAGAGACTTTTGTGAAATAAAATGGCTAAGCACAAAATACTTATTTCAATGATATATATAGCCTGGGAGCTGTGCTGTAGGTCTCTGGGAAAATACAAAATGTGCAGCTGGGGCTGGCGATAAGAGTTAAGTGGGAGTCAGGAATGAACTAATGGCTATTTTCTGCTTTCTGTAGAGAAGCTTATAATATAGGAATGTAGAAAGATAAGAATGATCAAACACTGGACTTCTGACCAAGCAGATGTCTTTCCTCCTCAGTGCTAACCACTATCTGCTTCTGTACTCATGCTTGCGAAGGCGATACCCTCTGACCCTCTCCCCCAGACCCAAAAATATAGCTAACAAAGATAGGAACTTGTGTTTATTCTAAAGAATGTTTGCTTCAGCCTTTTAAAAGAGTTCAACTGGAATGCTGAGTACCGCAGTTCCCAGCTAGCTACCTAGCTGTGTGGCTGTGGTCCAGGTTCAAACCTGTCTGAATAAAGCAACCTGTGCGTTTGCTCTGACTCAAGTCTCTGGTGGTCTGTCTTCAGGGGATCTTCGAACCTTACAATAATAGCTAGTGAAGATTTTCTCCCATTCTGTGGGATGTCTATTGCCTGTGTTGATGGTTTGCTTGTCTGTACAGTAGCTTTTCCATTTCAGGAGGGTCCAGTGGTTGTGTTGATCTAATTTCCTGTCTTATTCACGAAGTCTTTCCCTATGCCTATATAATAGAGTGTTTTCCCTGTTTTTTTTTTCCAGATATTTTAAAATTTCAAGTCTTATATTGAGGTCCTTAATTCTTTTGGCGTTCACTTTTCTGCAGGATGAACAAACTGTTTAATTTCATTTTTCTGCATGGAGTTATCCAATTTCTCCAGCAATATTTGTTTGAAGATGTAGTCTTTCCTCCAGTGTGTATTTTTGGCCCCTTTGTCAGAGACAATGTAGCTGTAGTTGCTGGGATTTAGAGATGGGTCTTCGATCCAATTCGTGGATCTGTGGGTCTGTTTTTGTGTCAGTACTGTGCTGTTTTAATTACTTAGACTTTGTAATATATCATGAAGTCTGTTATAGTGATACCTCAAGGATATATTTTATCATCTTTTTAAACATTTATTGTTAAAAACTAGATATATTGTATGAGTATTGTGATAGTACCCCCATTTCTTTTATCCCTGTACCCTACCTGCTGAGGATCTCTTCCTCAGTGGGATGGCTGGAATGGTCCATGGATAGGGGGTTATGAATTGTACAAACAGTAGCCAGATGTTGTGTGTGTGTGTTGTTGTTGTTGTTCTTGTTGTTGTTAAGGGAGACAATGTCTCTGGACATTCTCTCACCATGGCTCTTACAGTATTTCTTCCCTCTCTTCCACAACGTTCCCTGAGTCATGTTGGGTGAGTTTTAACTCTGCTTTATTATTGAGATAGTAAGAATCTCTGGGTTTCTGCTTTGGCCTTTCGTGGGTGTCTGTCTCCATTACACTTTCATAGTTTTTCTGATTCATTGTGGAAGTAGTTCTCTTGCTCATCTCACCACTTCCTCAAAGATTTCATTTGTACCCTAGATGTATTTTATTTTATTGTTTATTTATTTATTTATTTATTTATTTATTTATTTATTTATTTATTTATTTATTTGAGGATATATATATTTGCTATCCGAGGTCTTTTGTTCTTCCATTTGAATTTTGAGACTATTTTTTTCTGTCTCTGTGAAGAACATTGCTAGAATTTTTATTGGGATTGAATTGAATTTGTATAATGCTTTTGGTATAATGGACATTTTCACAACATCAATTCTTCCAATCATGAAGATAGGACATCTTCCATCCACTTGTATCCTCCTCAATTACTTCTTTCAGTGCTTTTATTTTCTTTGTATAGGTCTTTCATTTCCTTCTTAAGTGATATTCTAAGGTATTTATATTTTGTAGCTATGGAAATCAAGATAGCATCACATATGTCTTTCTTCATGTGTACACCTTGGACATGTAGGAAGACTGTTGATGTTTGCGTATTGATTTGTATCCTGCCACTTTACTGAAAGACTTTATCACCTTTAGAAAAAAAATTGTTGGAGTTTTTTGGGTCACTTTATACATAAAATCATGTCATCTGTAAAGAGGGCTAATTTGAGTTCTTCCTTACCAATTTGCATCCTTTCTGTATGTTTATCTTGGCTTACTGTGAGCTTAAAAAAAACTTCAAGAACTATGTTGAAAAGTAATGGGTAGAGTGGGAACCTCTGTCTAGTTCCAGACCTTTGTGGGTGTGCTTCTTCCCTGTTTCATATGACCTGGGTCAGCCTTTATTATGTTCAGATATGTTCCTTCCATCCCTAGTCTCTCCTGTGTTTTAATTATGAAGGGGTGTGGTGTCGCGTCCCTGCTCGTCCAGCAAGAAAGGACACGACCACCAGGTCCTTCTCCGTAGTAAAATTTATTCGAGAAACCTTGAAAGTTACAATGTTACTAGTAGCTACTTCATTTTTCCTTTTCTTCTTCTCCTTTTTCTTCTTCTTCTTTTTCTTCTTTCTCTTCATTCTTCTTCTCCTCCCGCGCTCAGGATGTGCAGGAATTTTAAGTCAAAACTACAGCCTATCAGCATTACATA
The DNA here is from genome assembly GCA_004024765.1 of Zapus hudsonius. NCBI lineage: Eukaryota > Metazoa > Chordata > Mammalia > Rodentia > Dipodidae > Zapus > Zapus hudsonius. Next base: position 5,585 of record PVHP010012233.1, read on the forward strand.
CGTACACATTCACAATTGGTCCAAATACACGGAAGCATGCCAGGCACCAAGCCATTTCCAAACAGAGTCAATAAATCCTCTAGAATGCACGACATGTGGGAGCAGCGAACAGAGGCCAGCGCCATCTTCTCAGCAGGCATTCAAAACAAGAAAGAAAAAGCCCGCGCTGCCTCCAGTAGGTGGGCGTGGCAAGGCTTGGCCTGGGAACTGGGCTGGGCAGCCCGCCCCCTTACCTCACAGGAACGGCTCACTACAGTGTGGTATTTCTCAATGACCTTTTCTGTGTCTATTGAAATAATGGTGTGTTTCTTGTGATTAAAGTTTATTTATGTTGATGATTTGAGTCTTCTCTTTTTCCTTTTGATCTTTTTAGCCTATAGTTTATCAATCTTGTTTACTTTAAAAAAACAGTTCTTCATTTCTTCATTTTTGTCATTGTTTTCATTATTTCCAAATTTTTTATTTCTACTTTGACCTTGATAATTTCCTTCCATCTGGTACTTTTGGGCTGGGACTGTTCTTGTCTTTTGAGTGCCTTCAAACAGATGCTTAAGTTATTATTTGAGATATTTCCATTTTTGTCATGTAGTCATTTAGTGCTACAAACTTTATAAAGTTAGGTGCCCCTGTGTTTATGATTGTAATATCCTCTTGTGTTGTACCTTTAATGAGTATGAGATGGCCTTCTTTATCTCTTTTGATTACTTTTGGTTTAAAGTCTACTTTGTCTGAAATCAGTATAGCCACTCCTGCTTGTTTCTTGTTTTCATTTGCTCAGAATATCTTTTTCTATCTTTTCACCTGTAGTTGGTATTTATCTTTCATTGTAAGGTGGGTTTCCTATATACAGCAAATGGGTAGGTCCAGTTTTCTGATCCAGCTTGTTAAACTGTGTCATTTGATTGGAGAGTTGAGCTCATTATCATTCAGAATTATAATTGTGAATATGAGTTGAATGTTTTTTGGGGTTCAGTGTTTTCTTGGTACTTGCATGATTTCTGTCCATTCTAATTTGGATTGTTTGTTTGTTTGCTCGTGTGCTTGATGGTTTCTCTCCTGTGTGTGATCTCATGCAGTATTATCCGTAGGGTTGGATTGGTGTTCATGCATTCATGCAGCTGGTTTATATCATGAAAGGTTTTCCTTTCCCTTTCTATTATGATGAACCGTTTTGCTGGATACATTAGTTTGGGCTGGCAGCCATGATTATGTAACTTAAAATGTTTGTTCCAGGTCCTTCTGGCTTTCAGACTTTCCATTGAAAAGTCTGTGGTCATTCTGTTGGGTTTACCCGTGTATGTAATGAGATTGTTTTTCTCTTACAGCTTTCAGTATTTTCTCCTTCTTTTCTGCGTTTACTATTTTAATTATCATGTGATGTGGAGTGTCTCTTCTATACCTGGATCAGTCTCTCCTTTGTCAAATTGGGAAATTTTTTTTTAATAATTTTGTGGAAGATATTCTTTATGCCCTTGGCCTTTATTCATTCCTGACCCTATATGACCATGATCTGAATATTTGGTCTTTTTTAAGGTGCTTCAAAATTTCCTCATGTTCTGTTTGCACATTTCATTGAACTTGATGATGTTTTTGTAATCCTGGTGTAATTCTTATTTCCTGTTCTCAGGTTTTGATATTCTGCCCTCCATGTGGTCTCCTCTGCTGGTGAGACTTCTTGGGATCCTCTTAGGAGGATTAATTCATTTCTGTTTTCTGTGATGTTTTTATTCATCGTTTCCATTTATTCCTTAAATTCCATTTTCATTTCTTTATTGTCTCTTGGAGTCCCTGCCTGCATTTGGATATGTCCTTGTTTTCCCTTGTAACATGAGTTAATTGATTCTCCTCAAATTCCTTTAGCTTTCTGTTGATCTCTTTTTGATTGTCTTTGATTTCATTAAGACATCTATGAAGCACTGTTTCCTGATTCTCTTTGATTTCCTTCAGCCACCAATTGAATTGTTTTTGTTGATTATCTTCCATTTCATTTTCAAGTGAACTTTGGAAAATTTCAAGGAATTTGTCCATCTCATCTTAATTATTAAGTGTTTCATGGTGATACTTTATTATCCCTTTTAATAAGTGCAGAATTTGTTTAGATGCCAGCATTATTATTTTTGATGTTAATCACCTGTTTATTCTCTTTTATTCCACTTTTTTGACTATATGTTTATGATACTTACAATGCTTTCCATTAGATTTTATATCAGTTTTCTCTTTTTTTTCTCCATTTTCTGTTCACTGGCTTTCCTTGTGATCTTAGTTACCCCATTTCCTAGTGAATGTGCTTATTGCTGCAAAGTTCTCTCTGCATACCACCTGCACCACACCCACAAACTTAGAGATTTTGTTTTCCATTTTATTTGTGTGTGTCTGTGTGTGGTGTGCATGTATGTGCCTTTTATGTTCATAGGCATCTTGGCACATGCATATGTACAGGTGCGTGGGGGGGGAGGGGTCATAGGTCAACATCAGTTGTCTTCTTCAGTTGCTCTTCAATTTATTCCTTGAGACAGTGTCTCTCGATGAACCGAGAGCTCACCAGTTAGGCTAGACTGGATTGTTAACAAGCCCTGGAGATCCACTTCTGTTTTCCCAGTGCTGAGACTACAGGTACCTGTCAACATATTTTATTTATTTGAATTGTTTATTATAATTATTATTTTAGGATAATATTTTGTGTTCATTTTAATGCAGCAAATATATCATTACTAAATACTTTCAAGAGGTCATTTATCAAAATTCTAGGATATACTGTGATGGTCAAATGTCTGCAAGGACCACCCCTCCCCTCCCAGCCCCTCCCCTTGAATGGGAGGTATCTAGTTAGAGCTACAACCTAGGTGCTAAAACTGATTGGTCAAATATAAACCAATCAGCTGTCTCTCTGACTCACCTGGGGAGGACTTAAAACTAGCTTCCCTAGAGGAAGTAGGCCCCTCTTCCCCCACATGGCAATGGAGTAGAAGGACTGCTGACCCAGGCCTCAGTGAGGTAAGGCCTATACCCCTACTCCAGCTGATGGCTGGGGTAGGTGGGGCAGGCTCCAGACCTTTTCTCTCATGAACCTCTCTTTCTCATAAAGGGAACTTTCTGTTATCTTTTCTTGGGCTGTTTATCTAACTAAATAATATAAGCTCTGTGAACTCTCTGACATGTGTTTTCCCCACACTGGTGACAGGAAAACTCTGTAACTTCCCACATGATGACTGGGAAATTTCCCCATCCAGCTCCCCTTTTCCTAATCTACTAAATTAAAATAAATGTGTAATTAAATTTTAATTCTGTCCCTGTGTACAATTCTTTGGCATTAGAGGACAGGAACTCGGAGTAGGAGGAGGGTGAAGGGAGGATTCCAAAACTCTCTCTCTCCCCCCATGTTGCTTACAATTATTAATTATCAACAACCCGTATCAATACTTCAAAGCAATACAAAATTATTTAATTCCTACTTCTAGCTTACTACTGTACATAAAATGTCAGACCATTTGCTGAATGAAATATTAAAGTTGTTATGAATTACCAAATGTAGTTGATAAAGGGCTAAGATATTAGACCAGATTTCTCCCTTAAAAACTGGCATATGTTCTTGGTACAAATATGTTTTACTTTCTCTGTTCATTATGGGATGCATTTTTAATCAAATAGTAATGTACTCTCAATTCTGTACATCAGAAATTTTAACTAATATATATATATGTACTCATTTTCCTCTGTGAACATGTGCACATGGACATGTGTGTGTCCCTGTGTGTCATTGATATTATCTGAACTACACCATGCATTTATTTTATAGGCTATGTGATTGTGGTGGTGTCGTAGTCAGCCACACGCCGCTGGGATGAATCTCCAAACCACGCACGATTATGGGGAGGAAAATATTTATTGAACAGATCTAGGGGAAGTTAAGGAAAAAGGCTGTCCCCCTTTCACAGAAGCAAGCAGAGACAGAGTCAGAAGCCCACCACCAGCACCACAAGCAAGCACACTACAAATTAACAAAAGGAACTCCAGGCTTGAGCTCACACTGCTTTTTGCATATGTAAAGCTAGAATTCCAGACCCACCCCAGAAATACCTTAGGGCTGAACCTTAGGATCTGGCCAAGGTGACACATTTCCTCTAGCCAGAATATTAAAGGGAAGAATTATGAGTTAAGTAAGTGCCAATATATTTACTTATCTGATGAATTTAGACAGGGTCAAGAGAGTTGGCCTCACATAAACCTTGAATTTTCAGCACTAGCAACATTTAGCTTTTAAAATCAGTTAACTTCTTTGGCATATTTCCCACCCTGTATTCTGCTGTTGGCAGTGGGCCGCCATGAAATGCTAAGCACCATGGAGATAATTGGACTGTCATGTCTGCTAATAGAGTGCATTTGAGATATATCAGGAGAGACAGTTATTAAAAATGTTGGGTATTAAATTTGAATCATCTAGTCCAGTATTTAACATCCATCTATCATCAAAATGCATTGTAGGCTGTTCTTTACTGAATAAAACAATTATGGTGAGCTCTTTCCTAAAAGTGAAAGTTCATTATTGTGAAAGTCCATTTTAGAGCATCCTTTTAATATTTTTTTACAATATCAGCTATAATTAACTATCATTTTAGGAGATATAAGTCATAATGAAACTAAAAATTTTGAATTTTGCTGGCAAGATAGCTCAGTAGGTATCATAGTCACCTTTCAAACAAGATTACCTGAGTTCAATCCTCAGAACCCACATAAAAAATGAGCTGGGTATGGTGGCACATACTTATAATCCCATCACTAGGTAAATGGAGACAGGCAGATCTTCGGGGCTCTCTTGGCATCCAATATAGCCTATTTGGTGAGCTCCAGACCAGTGAGAGACCCTTTCTCAAAAAAGGTGGATGGTGCCTAAGGAACTACACTCGAGGTTGTCCTCTGGTATACATATGGACACACTTGTGTACCCACCCACACATGTACATGCACACTCACAAACACATTTTCTCTATAGCTGCGTAAGTTTTTCCTTTTCCTCAGAGCCAATTATGAGATTAATAATTTGTTTCCAACTGATAATTGAAATTATTTTGGGTTTGTGATCTCCTGAATTAAATGATGGGCATGGTAGAGACCAGCTAATAATCACCAGTTTTCTCCTCCTGAACTAAGTATGTCACCAGTTCATAAGCTCAGCAGCAGAGTATAAAGAGCAGGCTGTCTCTGAGCATCTTTTTCTTTCCTTGCCCCCTCACCACCTATATCCCTGAATGCAGGTAAAGCAGAGCCACTTTACCAACCACAATGCACTGTGAATTCAGAAAAAAATAAAATCTTATGTAACTGAGATTACAAACTGCCAATTTTATCTAGCAGTAAATATCTGTTTAGTTTCTTTCCTTTTTTTCCGAATAACTTTGTATGGGCCCAGGTAGTCATGTTCTTAATTTCAGTGTTGTGTTGAACATTTCATGAGCTTCCTTTAAAGGACACTTTGTTTCTGTAGCTAAACTCAGACACAGAGACTGCTGTTAGGGTTTTAACCTCACAAGTAAGCTCAAATGTGATAGCAGTTATGTATTTCAAATAACACATAAGATGTTTTGCATATAGGACATACATGACATATCTATTTTTACTTTGACATTCAAGTTCAGTTATGCAATGAAAAAATCTTCCCAAGATTTTTTAAAACAAGAATATGGGATGGGTCTGTTCGCAGTCCTATGATCCTCACTATATCAGAGGCTGAGGCAAGAGGATCCTAAGTTTATGGTCTGAAGAGAAAGTCTAAGGCCAGCCTGGACTCAGCCTCAAAATAAAAAGTGAAAAATGGGCTGGGGCTGTAGTTCAGTCACACTAGCATGTAGGAGGCCATGGATTAAAATCCCATTAATGTAAAAAAAAAAAGAAAAGAAAAGAAAAGTTTATTGTATTAGTGTGACTCAAAAAAGATATTAGTGTGCAAATGGAAAAGGAATATTTCAGTTGGGAGTAAGGATTTTCAGACAGAGAAAGTCCCCCCCCAACCCATTCCAACACAAGCATATGCTCATAAAATAAGGTTAAATTCCTGACTTATTTAACCAGAGAAGTAATAGATCTGCAGAGACAATGCCATGTGGACTAGCATCAGACATATATTTTATGTGGCCTCAGCACCACTAAATGAAATACAATGGAATCCTGTCTGCCAGGGACTCCCCAAATATGCCCTGAGCTTGAAAATAGCTCAATGCTTTTGTTACCATTAATTTGTTTATGAGGCTGACTTTGTTATCAGAAAGAGATTGCTCAAGCCATTCCTGTTCTACTGAAATGCTCATCAACCTCTGTCCTTGCTGGTTTAAGAACCCAAACTTCATACTGATGCCGTATCCCTTCTGAGGAAAGAAATCTGTATTGGGGTGCAAGTTTAGTCCTAAACTCATTGTGTTTTAAAGCCCAAGTTTCTGAAAGAGTAAATGCAAAAGGAAAGAAGAAATAGAACTAAAAGTACATGTTAACTTATCAATACTTAAGGAATGGATCACTGAAGAAAATTCATAAAAAATATTCTGTATTTTCATATGGTGTTTTCAAAGCACATAATTGCATATGCATTTTATGTTCACAAGTCTCTCACCAAAAGTCATCTTTAACTTTCAGATATATATGTATATGTGTATTTATTTAAATTTTTATAAACTGGGACTATATTATGACAGAATTATGAACATGCTATATAGATAACTTTAATATCATGATATAAATTGGTAAACAAAAATATGTATAAAATTACATATTTTATTTTGCATTTGAGGGTTTCATGGCATTGAAATATTAATCTGTCAATGAATATTTGTTTGAAAGTCATCTAGGACATTAAATTAAATAATGTCTATACCACAAATAATTTACAATATCTTATGCTTTGGAGTCATAATTTTTTTTTTTGTTACCAACGAAACAAGGGTGTAAGTTTATATTTTTTGAGTCCTGATAATTGTTAAGGGCTGGGAATGTAGTTGTCAGTACAAAACTCACCTAACATGCACAAGGCTCTGGGTGTGAACATGGGTACCAGAGGCAACAAGAGAACAGGAAGGAAATATTACCTTGTGCAGGTGATGGGGAAAGAGCAGGGTTTAGTTGGGTCATGCAAGGGATTAGAATAAAGCAAAACCTCCAAGTGAGCAAAGGACAGAGGGGTAGAGGGGATGCTTAAAATGCCAAGGGAAGGAGATGGAATTAGAACATGGAAAAAAGTCCAAGTAAAGCCCTGTGGATGACTTAAGGGAAGAATACTAGAAGATAGGTTTGACTGATTAAACAATTCAGACATTCTGCTCTAGATTTTAATTACTAAAGTTTTATTTTAATCAAATTATCATATTCTAATTCATCTTGAAACTTAAAACAAGTATTTACAAGCTCTAGTAGTTAATTTTAGACTTAGCTTGCTTCATTTAAAACTCTTCTCTGAAGAATTTCTACTTTAAGTTATTTTCTTTTTTTTCAGAAAATGTTATTATATAGTGTGAATGAAATGCTGTTTAAAAGCAGCTTTTAATGCAGTCTTCTTTATTATTTTACCATACACCTCCTCATACTTTCCAACAGGACATGTTTCTAAACATTACAGTTGTAGCTTATGCTAATTAGGAATACTCTTCAAAATGACTTTATGCAGGATTTTTAGAATTTCCTCTTAAATGGCATTTTCAATTCTCTTAAAGGTTACAGAAGGTGACAGTAAGAACAAAAGGCAAGAAAAACCTTCAGTGACTCGAGAAGGAGAATTTACTAAAGAGCTAAAATGAGCATTGCTAAATTCCCATAATGAAGTAATTATTTCAAGTTGTATTTATTAAGGAATATTTAGTAATCAATTTTATGAGTTTTTAATGTGAGCAAAGCTAAAATAAAGCACTGTTTAGAATTCTCTTGACTTATAAAACAGCCATGGAGAACTGATGAAAGGTTGTGACCTTGAAAGTCCCTTCAGTCCAGTTTTGACAGGGAGAGGACCTGGACAGTAGGTTTAAATTTTCACAATTCCATGTGGCTGCAGCTGTTGGCTCTAGAGAGGCCTCTAAGGTAGGGATCTGTTATAAAATCCTGGTGCCCCTTCTTCATCACCTGTCTGCCTCCTCTTTACTTGCCAGAAATTTCCCCCAGAGAAACCAATTATTTGATCCTATCTGATCTTACAACGTAATCATATTCTAAATCCTGCAAACTGGAGTTTTACCTAATTTTAATTTCCTTCAAATTTGATGACATTACACAATGCAGCAACAAATACCAGGACAGAGAGCCAGTCAATTTGGTATTGTTAATAACCAACCGTTCATCTCAGCAACTGGGCCATGGACACAGGAGGTACTGTTAATTTCAAGGACTTGTGGAGGAGTGTGGGTAATGCTAAATGCTGGTGGAGATTATATTGTTATTCTGCCAAGGAAAACCCAGTGTATGATAACCATCTGGCAAAGGTCAAAGGTGCTAAGAAATCAGCAAAAGAGGCAGACAGATCTATGATTGCACAAACTGTGGCTTCTTAGTGATGGTGGACACAGTGTGACTTGGGTGGTCGCAAGATGATGCCCAAATCCTAAGGCCAGGGGGCATATTTTATATGTTAAACTAAACTAAATTGATCCATGTACAACTAAATACTTTTGGGTGTGGTGGTCACACACGCCTTCAGTCCCAGCACTTGGGAGGCAGCGGTAGGAGGATTACCATGAGTTCAAGGCCACCCTGAGATACATAGTGAATTCCAGGTCAGCCTGCACTGGGATAAGACCCTACCTCAAAAAATCATCCACTTAACTAGTCCATGAATCACTTCCTAGAATACCTGCACAGAATATCATGCTTACTGTCTTAGTGACTTTGGTAATAATAAAAGGTTTAAAATACCTATTGAGCTACATCACATCTCCCATCAGCGAAAACTTCAAACATTATATAAGTATATGTATATTTAAGTTAAAGAAAAGACTTGAAGATAATTTGAGAGAATATTGTAGTTATGATATACTCATTTTGTAGAGATAGATGAGGAAAATAAATTTGAGATCTCTCTTTGTATGATCTAATTATAATTCACCAGTATTTGGCACTTCAAAATAATAGCTAAGTATTAAGAAATGCTGTCACAGTTTGCATTTGGATAGTAGCAATATTAAAATAGAGTATTTGATGGAAGGCACTATGACTGAAAGATCACTATGAATCTTTATCTTATTATTTTTACAATTCCAATTTAAACAAAACTCTAACAGTAAAATCCTTTTTAGCATAAAGGCAAAGAATTGGATCTAATTCTTTACTTGAATTTTCAAGTCAAGACTTAAAGCCTATTGTAGATAGCTCATATTATAGGATGAATCTGTAAACCTGGCACAATTTATGAGAGGAAGGGGGGATTTATATGAAATTTACAGATCCATAGGAAGTTCCATAGTCGAGAAAGACGCTGGCACATTTTCACAGGTTCAAGCAGAGAGAGAAATCACTACCACATACACAAGCAAACAGGAGGGAACTCTAGAGCTAGCTCAGTCTGCTCATTGCATATTTTAGGATGAAATTTCAGATCCACCTCAGTAATATGTCAGGTCTGGACCATAGGATCCACCCATACTGACACCTCTTTCAAGGTACCAGCTTTTACAAAACTCGTAAATCTATTGAGGGACATACATGAAAACTACCACAAAGCCATTAGAGTAACTTTGGCAATAAATTGAGGTTTTTTTAAAGGATATTAATTGCTCAGAAAAATAGTAACAAAGGACATCTGTCTAGGTTATTTCTCTTTACTCCACTTGGTTGGAAAATTGTTAGTAAAGATTAGGTTATGAAATTAAGAAAAATGTAGTGCTTGAATTTATATTACTTTAGTTAAGCAGAACTTAATGGAAAACATTATTGTCAGCAATAATTAATCCTTCAAAATGTTAAACTTTTGAAATTTGATAAGATTGAAAATTGACTTTAAAAGAAGAGATCCTTCCGTAGTAGGATTGTCATGTGGAACTAAGGAGATGGCTCAGTGAAGGAAGTGTGTACTATACAAGCATGTGACCTGCCTATAATTCCAACACTTCAAGGTGAAGTTATGATTCCCAGGGAAAACTGCCTAGCTAAACTAACAGAATTCTCAAGCTCTAGGTTCAAGAAAGAAAAATTGCTTCAGTCAATATAGCAATAAAGGAAGGTAATGTCAACCTCTGGTATCCACATACCATGTGCATATACAACTGTACACATGTGTGCCCAAATACATATAAACTGTGGGTCCATGGGTTAGTAGGGAAGTTTCAGCATGCATCAACTCCCTGTTCGTCCACAGAGCTGGGTGAGCAGAGGCTTGGAATAGCTGTGAGCCAACAAGAGATGAGTTATGTTCAGTCAGCATAAGACTAGAAGGGTATTGTAAAAGAAGCAGTTTGAGGCATTTGAGTGGATGGAGAAGAAAGAAGGTCAGTGGAGATCAGCAGAAAGAGAGCCCCACTGAGAGGAGTATTTGACCTGTATGGATAAAGCAGATGACATACATTAACTGCTAACTTTAATAACAGCACATGTGTCATCTTGGGCAGCTGTGAGGAGGAAGAAAACTGAAATTAGTAAAGCTGCTGAAAGAGTTAACTATAAGGAGGCTTAACTTTTCCTGTTTAACAGCTGAAGGATTTCAAAGAACCTGGCTGAAAAAAGTCCTTGGAGATAAGATAAAGACCTGGAAGGAGAAGCAGGCAGGCAATATAAGAAGTTATCTAGTTACTTTAATTCACATAGGATTTATAGTTAACTATAATATTTTACCCCTGTAAGTAATGCTTAATTGTACTTCTGTTTGATAAATTTCTTTATTAGAACTATTTCAGGGTTTTGGAGATGAAACCCCACTTTTTCTTTGTTTTCCATTAGTCTCTTAAGCCCTCTTAATTGGGCAAGAGAGCCGCTGGTCTGTTCTTGTATAAACAAATATAACTTGTTGCCCTCCCCAGGCCTGATGCAAAACCCTGTTGCTGAAGAAACCACAGAATGCCATCAATCAGCATCGAGAGACCCTTCGAGGTCTGGAATGGTAACCAGCCCACAGATGGCAGTTAGTGCAGTGCTGGAAGGCACTACTCAAGCTGGCAGGGGAAGCTGATCAACGACAGCTGGAGTAAACAGACCACTGGCATGAAACACAGTCTGCGGCCATGAGTAGGCTGACTACACCTCCTACTGGGAGAGAACAGCAAACCAAGAAAGGAGCACTTGTGCAATGGAGGAGCCTGGGCCTGGGGGAGACAATCAACAGCTATTATTCGGCCAAATATTCCACTCAGTGAGGGGGAACCCTTGATTGGAATCGGGGATTCAGGGCCATATGCACCAGATCCCATACTCTTGGGCTCCCAAGAAAAGATGCACTATGCAAGTGACTGACAGGGAGGCTACTAAAAATAGAAGCTAGGTAATCCAGAATTGTGTATATTTATTAACCTATACTGATCTCACTCTCCAATGGAGATTGTCTTTGTATTTTTCAGGATACAGTGAGAGAGCTGTGGCCCATATAACCCTACCAACCGACCGCAGGCAGAAATCTGAGATCCTGGCAAGAGATGAGCCACCACAGTCATATCATGGAGGATCCATATGGAACCCTGCAGAGAATGACGGGATGAACAAGAGACCCACAGCCACAGCCATTCAATCAACTCAGGATAAGCCAATGAGACAGAAACCAACGATTTTCGATACAAAGACCCCTAAGCTCACAACATTAAAGCATCCTTAATACTCACCCACCATGACTCAGGGAACTGATCGGAAGAGGGAGCAGAAGGATTGTGAGAGCCGTGGTGGGGGAGAATATCAGAGGCAGGTCAACCCTCAGTCACAACACACTTGGGTCAGGAGAACCTGGCTGAATACTAGGCTATCCATGGTCCCCTACCACAAAGCCTGGTACAGACGGCCCACGTAGGAGGATATCCAGCTGACTGGGGTTGGGGAAGGGGGGCAATGAGGAATTGGGGATAACAACTCATTGTTGGCCCACTAAACAATGTAACTCATTATAGCTTGTTTTAATTTAGCCTAAATTGAGCCTGTGGTCTTGGCGTTTGTAAGTTTAACATCTCTCAACATTAGGAGAGAGAATGATTTAGTACTTAAGTGACTTGTTGTGGTCACTTTTTAAAGAGTATTATGACTAGTCTTTTTGACAGAAATAAAAATTAATTTTCTTAATAAAATAGACCAAGCAAATACCTTTGGAAATTATTATACCTAGTATAGAAATTTATAATTGGACCCTTTACCAAAATTCTGGAGTAGATCCTTTTTTCTGAAAATGCCAAATGAGCAAAACCATTGATAAGTGTCTCTAAATATTGAGCAGTCTGATCCTTAACACAGACTTATAAGTAAAACACTTTCTAGGGGTATTCTCCCCCCCCCTTTGTTTTTACAAGCAAATAGAGAACATATAGCATTTATAGTAATTAATGTCTCTAACCATTCCAAAATTGAGAACCAGTATATATAGTTGGCTTTTATCGAACTGGCATCCAATACATATTTATTTATAGAACTTAGTTTCTTATCCTTTATAGGATTAAGAGAAATTGTGCCAAGTATTAGACATTTTTATGTAAAACTCTATGGGTGTAATTTTAAGAAAATTGACAAACCATGTCTTTAATAATGCTTATTAGTATAGATATATCCACAGATTTTTATAATCTATGGGCATAAGATAATAGCTTTATCATATCTGGAACAATTTTGTTACCTTTAAAATCTCTGAATATCTCTGACAGATCATCCTTGGAGGAATTTTAAAACTGATTGAAGTAGACTGAAAAAAATAATAAGTCTGTGGCATAGTTATGAATATAGAACATTATACAATCAGAGAAGTGATTTGAAATGACCCAGAGGGAGAATTTTTTTTAATCTCTCATCCCCTGCCTCAGCTCTTTAAAAATCAAAGTGTCAGTCAGCAGGTGGCTCAGGCCCTGGAAGCCTGAGCATTTGGCTCATTGGGAGGGGCTAGCCTGAGTGTTCCTTGTTCCCAGCCACAGGAACACTGAGATCCAAATCCAGCCAAGGGAAAAAAACTTTTGGTTCAGAATGGCTGAAAAACATTAATTCTGTAGCATATATAGTCAGAGAAATAACAAAAGTTTTATAATTGGAGAAGACCTTGAATAACCTAAAATGGAAACTCCTTTGTTTCAGATCCATAAATATCAGAGATACTTATGTGCCATGAGGGTTAACTCACTTTTACATCTATATAAATAAATATTATACAGAGAAAAAAGCCTTATAAATTAATTTAAATTAAGTCTATTGAATTAAACTTAAGTAAACTTAAGTATCTATGTATATTTATTAAAATTAAAATTAAAGAGTTATTTTTTAAGGTTTTCTGCTAGTGAACAGAAGTGTCTTAACCTCCGTTGCTATTTTAGTATGAATGCAGGCCTGACTAACACCTTATCTTTATAGAAGAAGCAGGCCAGCTTTGGACTCCGGCAGTGGCAGCGGGAGTTTTGTTTATTTGTTTAATTTATAGAGACAGTCAGAAAGCAGGCAGGGAGCAGAAGCTCTAGTTTTCTGCCTTTGCTCAGAAAAAGGGTAAAAGATGCTGTTTAGTCATCTGTCTCTGTTTAGATAGCAAGTTTTCTATACCCCATAGGAGAGGCTTTTCACTAGTTAATCTTGTAGTTCCGTTACTGTGTTTCTTTGACTTGAGAGAAGGAAACAAAACAGAGGAAAAACGAACCCCTGAAGAGAGGCTATTAACCTCTGAAGGAGAGGCTATTAAGATAAATAAAGAAACAAAGACATGCCAGCCCTCAGAGCGTGGAGGCCAGACCCCAGATATCCCCCTGGGGCTGATGTCCCTTGTGTGAAAGGAGACTCACGTTCCCTGCGTATTCCAGAGATCCAGCTGCTCAGTCTGTAGAAGGTGGACACCAGCTGTGGTTCTGATGTGACTCTTTGTTTGCTGGCGTCAGTTGCCTGTCGTTCTGGGAGTCAGTTGCCTTGTGTTCTTTAGGGATCAGTTGCCCCATGTTGGATCGTCAGCTGTGGGTCCATTTGTTATTGGGGAAGTTGCAGCATGCATCAACTCCCTGTTCGTCCACAGAGCTAGGTGAGCAGAGGCTTGGAATAGCTGTGAGCTGACAAGAGATGAGACTCTCGGGAAAACGTGGCAGTGGGCACTTTTCATTCATTGTATAGGGAGCAATTGTTTATATAGAGAAAAGGGCAGAGGTAGAAGCATAGGCAGCAAGGGGATTGGTAGGGGCAAAATCTGTGGGCATCTCATGAGTTTGATTGGTAGGGGTCAGTACCCTTTGGATACCTATTTTGCATAGATAAATTGAGGGGCCTACGTGACTCTATACATGTATACAGACATGTATAGAATGGTGATGTCAGCAGAGGAAATATACCCTTATTGTTTAGGTTTGTTATTGCAGCTGGACTAAGTTTAGGCCTTGAATTGCCTGCTTATCTCAGGGCACAGCTGTGGCCTGCCTGGGGGCTGGAGTGTTCAGGATTGCTGAGATTTATAGGGGCCCTCAGACTTTGCCTCAACTTCCTTATCAGAAGGAGACAGTCCCAGAAGCCTGCCAGACTCAGCAAAACCCTATATCCTCCATGCCCCTTTCATGCATACACATGTGACCACCTAAGAAGGGCTGACTAAATCATGATATGTCTGTGCAAGTAAATGACTCAAAGTTTTATTTACTAATTTGAATGATTTCTATAGTGTGATGAGTGAATAAACTGTGAGCCCGTATTATTTTAAAACTTGTATGCATGAACATATATGTATGCATATTAGTAAACTGTGTGTGCACAATAAAAAATAGAAACATGCAAGCTGGAGGGATAATTGGAAGATATTCTATATGGGGAAAAAACAGTAGTTGTCAATTATGGAGTATCAGCTGGAATGGAAGTAAGGAAGAATTTTGTTGTGTTGTTTTATCTTCAGAGACAAGGTTTCACTCATATAGCCCAGGCTATCCTCACACTTGAAATCCACCAGCCTAAACCTGTTGAGGATCACCATGATATGCGCCTCTTTGTCTAAAGAAAGGAGGTTAGATGAAGAAGCTATTGGAGGTGTTCAAGGTAAATGATTTTGCTTCTATATTTTTGTTTGGCATAGGTTTTTGTTATAATTTGGGGGTTAGAGGAGATTAGAATTGGCCAAAGTAAAACAATAAAAATGTTAGAGTATTTGAATAATTATCTAAACCTTTTTACAATTTTTTTTTTACTTTTAGCAACGTGTTTATTGCAACTTTTTAAAAATATATATTTATTGTCTATAATGAGTTACATTATTTAGTGGGCAAACAATGAGTTTTTATCCCCAATACCCCCCTCCCCATCCCCAATCAGCTGGATATCCTCTTCCGTGGGTTGTCGGGATCAGTCCTTGTGGCAGGGGACCATGGATAGCCTAGTACTCAGCCTGGTTCTCCTGGCCCAAGTGTGTTGTTACTGAGGGGTGCCATGCCTCTGGATAGTCTCCCCCACCACAGCTCTCACAATCTTTCTGCCCCCTCTTCCGCTCAGTTCCCTGAGTTGTGGTGTGTGAGTATTAAGGCTGCTTTAGTTTTGTGAGTTTAGGGGTCTTTGTGTCGAAAATTGTTGGTTTCTGTCACCCTGGCTTATCCTGTGTTGATTGAATGGCTGTGACTGTGAAACTTGTTTTGTTTGAACAGAATTTTTCCTTATGTAAAAGTGTTACCTCTATTAATATTCTCCTATAATTATCTTAAGTATTTTAATAAAATTTTATATAATTAAACTTCTGCATTAACATTTTCTTTGATTTAAATGTCTAAAACTATACTAAACACACATTTTAAAAATAGAGACAGCAACACATGAAGTTTACTAAGAAAGTAAGGGTTAAGAAAAAATTGAAGAAGTTGAGCTCGAAAAATAAACTCAGAACACATTGTCAACTCTTCCTCTTCAATCAAGAGGTGAACCCTACCTGTAATTGCCACTTGCAAAAGTGTGTGCCTTGTTCTTTTGGCTATTTAATCAATTTCATTATACTCAGCATAGGTGTTTGAGAAAAGAACAGAAAAGCCCAAACTAATGAATTTTTTAGAATTATAAATCTGCACAATGGCCAAAAGCTATAGCTGTGGTGTTTTCCACAGAAGCATAGACCACTTTTCCTCTGGACAGTCACTGCTTGAAATAATTACTGACATTAATGAAGCTCCTGAATTGAATAGATTTAGGTTTATGTTGTCATCCATCACAGTGAAACATCGTCTGCCTTCTCTGCTATTACCGAAAGTTCCTTTAAATGTTGTAAGATATTTTACCCACACAGCAGTATGTTTTTAACTGTAAGAAGTCACCAAGCAAAACGCCTACCTCTCAAGTTTAAGAACACTTTGGTAGTTTAAAAAATAAAAATAAAAACTATTTATTGACCAAAACTTGTTAGCAGTGGATAATAATAATTTTTTGGAACATTATGGGGCAGAAGCATGGGTTGTCTTATTTTGTTTGATTTTGTTGAGGCCTTGTAGAATATTGAAAACTAGGCTGCACTATAACTTCATGTCAACTTAACTTCCTATTTTGACTTGACTATATATTCTGGGCCTTTGTCTATTCTGATTTATTTTATTTTATTGAGAAATAGAGTACACCTACAGAAAAATTAACAAAATAAACTTCACAGCTATTGAATTTTCATATTGAGATTCTTCTTTTGCCTTTTATTTCATGGCTTTAGCATTCCTCCCTATGATGTCTATTGTCTGCTGTCTATCTTTAACTTCTAAATTAACTTTAATAAATTATTCTTCATTCATCTTAATGGCATGTAGAAAATGTAGCCACAGATGTAAGCCATGGCATCTTTCTCCCCATTCTCTAGCTTGCTTCTCCAATAAAGCGTACTTTGAATGGAGGCTCAGTGATGAGGAAGGGGAGGAGCCCAAAGTTGGTGTAATGGGGCAAAGGTATAGAAACTATAGGACAAACAATATGTCTTTCTTTTTTCAGTAATATTTATTGGGAACTTTGATATATGAACATACTGTGATTTGATTATATTCCCATCAGGTTATATTCTCTTTTGTCCCTGTTCTACCCAGCCCCATTCCACTGAAGGTTTTTTTAGTGGGTTATTGGTGATCACTGTGGGGTTGTGAAGGCATCAGTCATGTGACACCAGTACACCTTCCAGCCTGTGGTTCTTGCGGTCTGTCTGCCCCGCCCCTTTCCACAATGTTCCCTGAGTCTTGGAAGGCATATTAAAAGTCTCCTTTCATGTTGAGGTCTCTACATCTCTGCTTTGATAAATTTTGAGTCTCAGTCATGGCTAGAGGTTACAGCAGCACTCATATTCAATTCTCCACTTCTTCTGCAATGTTTCCTGGGCCATGGTGGGAGTGACAGAGATGATTCATTCAGTGCTGGGCACTGAGCATTCTTTTGTTGTCATTTTGCTGGTTCTTGGGTTTCCCTGCTATTTGCCACCATATCTATAAAAAACATATTCTCTAAGCAAAACAGGATAGTATTGATCACAGGAGATAAATACATTGAGAAGGCTTTTTGATGGATAAACCTCTCAATTCAGCCAAAGAATTTAACACTAGGATGATGACCTTCCAAGCTTTTGACCTGGGTCTCAGTACTAGGCATGAGTTCCCTCTTACTAATTCTCATATCCAATCAGAGAGTATTTGGTTAACTCCATAATTTATGTGCCACTATTGCAACCTTGGGTACATCTTGACTGCTTTATTGCATAATCTGAAATTCTACATAAACATAACACAGTTCTAGGAATAGATATACTATTTTCTAATTTCCTTCTTGACTTCCTCTTTAACTCTCAGATTATTTAGAAATAAATTCTGTAATTTCCCAATGTTCAGAGATTTCCCAGATATATCTCTATTATTGATTGCTACACTAACTTTATTATGAACAGAGACCATCCTTTAATTGCTGTTATTTAAAATCTGTTCAGTTTTACTAAGACCTGGAACATGAACTGTCTTGGTGATTGATAAATAATTAAGTTTAGGTAGGAATAGGGCAGAGAATGAAATCTGGAAAGCCTTATGCAAAAAATGAGAATTAGCATGTGAGAAAAACACATTGGCAAAAAAGAAAGCTGGAAACTTCCGGACAAAACTAGCTAACTTCAGTTCACACACAGAAGCATACCAGAGTGTCCTAAGGAAATCCATGGGTAATTCAGTATTAAAATACACCCATAGATGGAGATTTAAGATTTTAATTGGAGGAGACACATGAAACTATATTTAGCATTGCATGTAACAGAGCATGCGCATAGGAGTTCACATGCCACAATTGTGCCGAAAGCTCCTGCTATGTAATATGTCATGTCGTCCTAAGTGATGTAGAAGCCCCGTCATTTGTGCAGCATGGCTTTTAAGCTGCTAGGTCTTCCCTTTTTCTTTGCTCTGACCTGTTTCTCCCTCTCTCTACCTTCCTGGAAAGGTACCATTTCTTAATAAATTGTCCTTGCTTCCCAGGTGGTATAGGGACGACGGGGCCCCAAAGGAAATAGCTTTCTCTTGGCTAAATGCAGTTCAAAAATTACTGTTTAGCACTGTATTAGAGGCCAAACATGTATTATAGGCCTTTTCTTATCGCTGCTCCCTTAGGGAGTCCTTCCACTCCCTTCCAAGAAGACCCTTTCTAGAGAATTAAGATTCCTGGGAAGATTGTCCTTTTCCAGAAATCTTGACCCCAGACACCTGATGTCAGGACTAACTGTTACCCCAGCTGCCCTTTCATGGGGCTTACACTCACAAAAAAAAAAATCCCCTCCTGAAACCTGAGGTGGCCTTCTCAAACCCCATCTTGCCTTCTTGGACAAGATCCATGTCTCCCTGCCTTCTCTTAAACTCTGCTTCTCTTAAAGAGTTTCTTCCTAAAATTTTAAGATATAATAAAATATTTTGAACTTTTATCATCTGGTCTGTGTATTTATTCATTGAATTCATAAGACAAGAATACAGGGACACCCTCGTATTTTAGTTCATTAGCATATGTTGGTACATCATCAGAGGAACCCCAGAATTCTCATATCCCTTCTGCTGTCATTGTGTGTCTCTAATCAATTCTTGATTTGGGACATGAGAACTTGAAATTTTTCCAATGATGCCCTCTGACTCCTAATATGCGCTAATAATAAAACCCAAATTCATGTCTGGAGAGTTGTCTTAATGGTTGAAGGCAAAAAAAAAAAGAAACTAAAGTTATGGTGTCAGAAGTATTTGCAGTAAAAATCATCAAGACAGTATATTATTTGGTGGTTGATTGTAATTAAAAATATAATTATGTATGTATATTTTTAGGGGAAATGTTGATTGTTTTCCATCTGTTGAATCATCCCTCCATCCCTGAGATAAAGCTTACTTGGTCAAAGTGAATATAGCTTTTAATGTGAAGTTAGAGTTGGTTTACAAGGATTTTGTTTAAGATTTTTGAGTCTAAGTTCTTTAGAGATGGGTCCTAAATTTCACTTTCTTGTTGTATTTCTGTCTGGTTTTGATATTAGGGTGAAGACAGCTTCACAAGAAGAGTTGGGAAGTATTTTCTTGTTCTCCATTTATGTGAAAAAGCGATTTCAGTTCTATCATGAAGTTTTGGTAGAAATTGAGAATCATCAGGTCCTGGTTTTTCTCTATTGGGGAGGATTCTTTTACATTTTTAATGTTGATGGATGCAATAGGTTCATTTAGGAGATTAATGTGCTCTTAATTTCATTTTGGTAGGTGCTGTGTATTTAGGAATTCATACATTTCCTCCAGGTCCTTCATTTTGTTGAGTACAGGTTTTGTCCTGATGATTCTTCCAATTTCATTGGTATCTCCTGTGACCTCTTCCTTTTCATTTCTAATTTTGTTAATTGGAGACATCTCTTTTTTTCACTTGATCAAATTGGCCAGGGGTATATAATATTTTTTATATTTTTTTTCAAATAACCAGCTCCTCATTTCATCAATTTTCTTAATTGCTTTTTTCTGTTTTCAATTAATTCATCTCTTCTCTGATCTTAATTATTTCTTTCCATCCAGAGCTCCTAGGTTGGATTGTTCTTGGTGTCCCACCAACTTTAGGTGGGTGGGCAGGTTATTTAGATGTCCTTGTCTCTGTTATGAAGGCATTTAAAGCTATAAATTTTCCCCTTAGGACTGCCTTCATTATGTCCCATAGGTTTTGGTATATTGTGTTTTCGTTATCATGTATCTCATGAAATTTTGCAATTTCTTTTTTATTTCTTCTATGACATATTTATTGTTTAAGAGAATATTGTTCATTCTTCAGGAGCTGATATGGTTTCTGTTGTTTCTTTTGTTAATGTCTAGCTTTAATGCATTGTTGTCCAATATGATGCAGGAAGTTACATCATGGCCTAATATACATACTATTTTGAAGGTTCCATGAGCTGCTGAGAAGAATGTGTATTCCGTAGAGTTGAGGTTGAATGTTCAGTAGATGACTGTTAAGTATTATTGATCTATGTTGTTTTTAAAATCTACCATTTCCTGTTGATTTTCTGCTTTGATGATATCTGTCTATTGATGATGGTGGAGTTTTGAAATTCCCAACTATGATGGTGTTAGGATTTCTGGTTTTTTGTCTAATTGGGGTAGGAGCTTTGAGCACCCTTCAGATCTTCTACCCCTCCCCTCAGGCTGTGCCAAGCTCACATCAGATCCTCCTCCCCTGTCTGAAGGCAGCTCCTAGCTCATCTCAGCTCCTCCTCCCTTCCTGTTCACCTCAGCTTCTCCTCCCCTGTCAGCAGGCAGCTCCTAGTTTACCTCAGCTCCTCCTCCCTTCCTGTTCACCTCAGCTTCTCCACTCCTCCCCATTCTCCTGGCTCTCTGAGCTCACCTCAGCTACTCCAACCCTCCCCCACACATAGCTTTACAAGCTCACCTCAGCTCCTCTGTCCCTCCCCAAGCACATGGTCATATTTTAAATTGATGATAGCCATTCTGACAGGAGTGAGATGGAATCTCAAAGAAATTTTAACTTGCATTTTCCTGATGGATAAAACTACTGTAAATTTTAAGAAAGTAGTTATTGGCCATTTGTAGTTCTTCTTTTAAAAACTTTCTAATTCAGCTCTATAGCCCACTTTTTAAATAGGGTTCTTTGATTTTTTTATAACTTCGATTTTTGAGTTCTTTGTATATCCTAAGTATTAATTCTCTACCTCATGTATAGCTTTTAAAGATTTTCTCCCATTCTGTAAGCTGCCTCTTTATTTGAAATATCACATACCATTTGATATTTGAAATCATTTTAATGTCATGAAGTCCCATTGGCCTTCCTTAGATCCTGAATGTCTGGAGTTCTATTCAGAATATATGTAGAGAACATACGTCAACTACTTGTTGAAGTGTGTTCTCTACTCACTGTTCTAGCAGTTTGGGAGTTTCAAATCTAACATTAAGGTCTTCAATTCATTCAGGATCAATTGTTGGGCATGGAGAATGATAAGGATCTAGTTTTATTCTTTTACACATAGATATCACGTTTTCTTAGCAGTTAAACAGGATTTTTTTCCCAGTAAGGATTTTTATGTTTTGACTTGTTATTGTTCAAAGTTATTAAATTATTTATTTGTGATGTTTCTTTTTTAAATATAGGCAGTTATAGCTGCAAATTTTTCCTCTTAGGACTGCATTCATTGTATCCCATAGATTTTAGGTATATTGTGTTTTCATTCTCTTTTGATTCTAAAAGCGTTTTTATTTCCTTCCTAATTTCCTCAATGACATATTCATCATTTGACAGTATAGTAGTGTATTGTTTAATTTCCATGGCTATGTGTATATTTTGTAGTCTTTCTCACTATTAACTAGTAGTTTTGTCCCATTTTGATCAGATAGAGTTCAAGAAACTATTTCAATTTGCTATATTTGTTAAGAGTTGCATGGTATCCTAATATAAGATATATTTTAGAAAATGTTTAATGCACTCCTTATGGTGGTTTGAATCAGATGATAAACTCATGGTTGAATGCCTGGTCCACAACTGGTAGCAGTTATAACCTTACCAGAGATGTGTTGTTAGGGAGAGGCTTAGGGGTGTTATTTCACCACTCTTTTGTTAGAATATGGCTCACTCTCCTGCTGATGTAGCAGAGGTGATGTCCAGCCTCTTCTCATGCCATGTTTTCTCCTGCCATAATGAAGTCCTTGACCAAGCTGCCATTACAGCTCCACATGTGCCAAGGAAGACCAGGATGCCGGGAATCCATCCCACCTGTCTCTCGACTTTCCCTCACCCCAAACATGCCCCAAATCCCTCATTCTCCTTCTTTGAATCTCCCTTTCAGCCTTCTACTTCTTGAGAGGGTCAGTCCATATTTGGTAGTGTTATTCAATGTCAATGGAACTCCTACTTATAGAGTCAGAGCTGCAGCTTCTCCCCTCCCCCACCTCCCCGTACCCCATCCTTCAAACCCTTTGACTTTCAAGTCCCTCTCTTATGGGAGGGAATCCTCACTCCCCTCCTGCTCTTTCCTTACCCAACATTCCTCTAGTCCCTTCACCCAACAATCCTTGCACAGTTTCTACCACTGTAACCCTTGCATCTCAGCACCTGGCCTGCATTCCACCTCTAGTTCATGAGGATAGAGTAATTTCCAAGACACTGCAACCCTATGCAGTGATATTCAGAACACCCTCACCTGGCGGTGCCTTGCCATTTTCACACTTTGGTTAAGTCACAAGATGTTGCCTGCAAATGCCACATCTGGGATCTGTGATGGGCACCAGGAGAATGCCCTGTCCCCAGTGCTCCTCATTTTGGGGTTCCTATGGCCAACTCTATGTTCCATCCATGATAGCACAGACCGGAAGCCAGTGATACTGCCCCTACTTCCCACACCATCATATGCCAGTCTGCACTTGTGGACAACACTTCCAAGTCCAGACCTCTTGGAGGCAACATGCTACCTACAATCCAGGGTTGATGTCCCTAAGCCCACCTCTGGGCTGTGATATGGACAACAGAAGAGGAAGGAGTTAAGTCTTTCTGAAAAAAACAAAACAAAACAAACAAACAAAAAAAAAACACTAATGTACTTCAGTA
Organism: Zapus hudsonius; assembly: GCA_004024765.1. Taxonomy (NCBI): domain Eukaryota; kingdom Metazoa; phylum Chordata; class Mammalia; order Rodentia; family Dipodidae; genus Zapus; species Zapus hudsonius. The sequence goes on from PVHP010012233.1 coordinate 28,715, forward strand.
ACAATTGTGGGCCTAGTAACCCCAGGAGATGAGCTTCCTGATTACAGACCCAGCACAAAACATCGGCTTGTTGGAAGCACCACAGATGTGCAACCCATGCCTTCATACCTCTGTCTTTCCCTCACTGTGGGAAAGACCAACCAGTACAGCAACCACTTCCTTTCCACACCTCCACACCTACCTCAACCTTTTCCCTGGATGCAAGGATGATGGGTTCTGGAGTGAAGCACCCATGTGCTTCCCACACTGCTGCAGGCACCTCTGCCTTCACTCTTACTGTGGAAGTGAGTGGCTCCGGGGACTTCAGATCATCCTCAACATTCTACATGCTCAGCATACTGGCCTTCATGGGACCTGTAGCCCACCCAGTGGAGCAAGACTGAACAAGGACATTTAATATCACTTCTCATTGCCTTATCATTCTGAGGACAGGGTGACAACCTTCGAGTCACACAGGGGTGCCAGCTGGCCTTAGACCAGGGGCACAGGGATCACCCACTGCCCTTCCTGGCCTGATTACCAGGCAGTCTGACCTCATCCACAGGGCATTTGGCTTTATTAAAATATAATTAAAGAACTATGAACTTCATATCTTTCAAGTACTCAATTTGACATACAGATTCCCAAATACTGCTTATCACAGTTAAGAAAGTGAACATGCCAGTCATGGCCACATGTGTCTCCTTCCCCTCGATATGGTCTTCACTTCCTTCTCCTTATGAGATGGCTAATAATATTTTTTGTAAAGACTTTGTAGAATGAGTGGCTGGGTTTTGTGCTCAGTATATATTTACCTTTCAAATAAGTCTGAAGTGATTTGCCTCTACAAAAATAAAGTTGATAATTCAGCAGTGAATCCATCTGGTCCTCGGTTTTCTCTGTGGGGAGACTTTTAGTTGCTGCTTTTATCTCATTGATGACGATTGCTTTGGGGTTGGAGTCCTGGGAGGGATTAGTTTTCAATCAAGATGCAGGATGCCTCAGGCCAGAACCCCAACTTCAAGTCCTAGTCCAAGTTATAGAAGAATTGGAAATGTTGACTCAGAGAGGGTGAAATTATGAATTAGATTTATTTTAGGGAGAATTAGGATGAAAAGAAATGCAGGAAAGCCCAAGCCAAAAGAAATTCTCCCCTTCCTAGAAAGGAAGATAGAAAACATCTCTTTCATCTCTCAGAAGAAGGCTATGGGGAAGGGGCTCACACACATGTGGAAAGCAAAGCAGGAAAGCTTCTAGGCAAAAAAAAAATCCTCTCCCCTTTATGCTGGGAAGGGGGGGGAGACTAAGAAGTTCCCCCTTTCATAGGGAGTGAAGCTAAAGGAAGGGGCCCACAGGGTCAGAGGAGCCAAGAGCTTACAAAAGGGGCCAAGGGCTATGCAGCTTACACCTGTGTTTCAGGCCCATTTATATGAATCAAACATCCAATTAGAAAGAGCCTCATCTGTGGACTCAGGTGTGTAAGGCAGGGAGGGACCTGATTGATGAGCTCAAGAGGCTGATTCAGAAAGGGCAGCCCACCTGGGTGCTAAGCGTTGGAAAAATTGAGAATCAGGAAGCTGTTACTTGTAGACAACTTGCATGAGACTGAATCAGATGTGAGGTGAAGTCCTGCAGGGCAGCAAGGTGGCATACATTTTTCTGTGGTACAATCTCTAGCTAATTATTTATCTGAGAAAAAAGGCTGCGTTGCTCCTAATCTGTATCACTATGGGTCTGTTTAAATTATTTATATCTTTTGGTTTCAGTTTTGTTGGTCAAATATGCTTACAAATTTACCCATTTCTTCTGGGTTTTCCAGTTTTGGGGAAAGTGAGTTTTCAATGTATTTCTGAATTATCTTCTGAATTTCATTGGAGTCTGTTGTAACCACTCACTGTTCATTTCTAATATTTGTTTGGGCCTTCTCTCTCTTTCTTTTGTTTACTTGCTACATTTTAAAATTCATTCCTGTAGAAACAAAGGTGAGTTAAGCTGAGCAGTTTTACTCCTCTGTGTGGTCCTTGTCTCGGGCCAAAGCTAATGAGGCCAAGAAACGATTTTCTGAAATCTCTGAATATGAGCCCAAATATATCATTCTTCTTGCTAATTTGGATATTTTGGGTATTTGCAAGAGTGATGGAAAACTGACCTTACTCAGGAGGAATTTTTGGATGCAAGTTTTATGATACTAAGTGTTGTAGTTAGCTTTCTAGTTGCTGCATGTAAAGAACCCAAGCAAAAGTGGCTTGTGGAGAAAAGGGTTTATTTGGCTTAAGGACTCAAGGGGAGACTCCATCATGGCAGGGAAAATGATGGCATGGGCAGAGGGGTAGACATCACTTCCACAACAGCACTGCAAACAGCAGCAGTGTGCCAAACACTGGCAAGGGAAGCTGGCTAATAACCCCATAAGCCCACCCCCAACAACACAGCTCCACCGAAGATATGAAACCTAAACTGGCATCAGCTGAGGATCGATCATTCAGAACAAAATCATTTGTTTGTGGGGGACACCTGGATCAAACCATGACAGTCCACCCCTGGCCCCCACAAACTAATAATCATACATGGTATAAAATACAATTTGTTCACCGCAACTCCATAAATCCCCACAGTTTTTCCTTCAACTGTGCCTTAAAACCAAAAAGCAAAGAAACATTCACACTGCAAAAGATAACATGAGGCATGGCAAAAACAGATTGAACCAATCAATATAAGATTTAAAACAAGCAGGGACACCTCAATCTCTAACTCCCAAGTTCAGTAATTCTAACCAATAACAAATCTCTTGGAGATTCAATTCCACCCCTACAGCTCAGCTACTCAGTCCAGGAAAACTTCTTCTGGTGCTTGCAGCTTTCCTTGGCAGTCAACAAAAGTCCTGACATTTCATTGGGTCTCCATTGCAACTCACAGTTCATCCTCATGGCTCCATTGAGCCTCCATGCAGGCAATCCAGCATACCTGATTCACACTGCCAATGGCCATTTTTGAAAAACAAAACTGTGTTGCAAATCCAATGATTCTACATTCCTGCATTTGTTTGACTCCACAGAACCAGGTGGCACACCAACTTGTTAATCAAGGGGGAAGGGGCAAAGCATTCAGGCCCCTTCAAAGAATCCACATTCTTCCAGTTGTATCAATGCAGATCATTTGGACCAATCTCAATGAAAATCTCAAATTCTAGCTCCAAGTTCAATGATCCTGCATTTGAACAAATCCCTTGGAGATTCAGTTCTGTTCCCTGCAGCTCTGCTACTCACAGTCCAGGAAAACTTCATCCAGTGCTGGCAGCTCACCTTGGCAGCCATCCATAGTACTAGAATTCATTGGGTCTCCATTGCAACCCAAAGTTAATCCTATGGCTACACTAGTCTTCATGCATGCAATCTAGCACACCTGCTTCATACTGCCGATGGCCATTTTTCAAAAACAAAACTGTGTTGCAAATCCAGTAACCCTCTCTTCTTGCATTTGTTATACTCCACAGAACCAGGTGGGTTACCAAATTGTTAATCCATGGGGGCACAAAGCGTTCAGGCCCCTTACTTCAAAGAGTCCACATTCTTCCTGTTGTTCCAATGCATACCAGCTGGCCCAATCTCAGTGGTTGTAATCTCTCAAACAATTGCAGGTGAATGGGCAGAAGTTTCGACCCAAAGATCTCTTTTCTTTCTGTGCTATCTCCATCTGCTCACACCAATCCATCTTTATGTAAAGCAACCCTGCACAAGTTCCCAGGACACAGGTAGGCAGAATGCAGCAAGCCTCTCACACAAACTACTTCTGGCACAGTCCTGACAAAATTCTTTCTCACCCTCATAAGCCAAACCTCACAGTCCATACTTCTTCATTCAGGTCTTCCAATTCTGACCAGGATGGTCCATGAAGCTGTACTCACAGCAATTTAAGGTGTCTCTTAGGATGAGGTTTCAAATCCTTCTACATTCCTCCTGCAGATCACTTCCAAAAGCCCAAAACCAAAAGATCACGGTTCTAGCAGCAACAGACCACACATCCTGGTACCAAAACAGATGCAGTCATCTTACTCTGTTGCTGAACAGAAAGAACCCGAGCAAAAGTGGCTTGTGAAGGAATGGGTTTATTTGGCTTACAGACTTGAAGGGAGACTCCATCCTGGCCGGGAAAACAATGGCATGAGCAGAGGGGTGGACATCACCTCTGCCATAGCACTGCAAACAATGGCAGGAAGGTGTGCCAAACACTGGCAAGGGGAAGTTGGCTAATAACCCCCATAAGACCACCCCCAACAACACAGCTCCAGCAATGTTGTGAAATCCAAACTGCCATTATCTGAGGATTGATTACCCAGAACACATTCATTTGTGGGGGACACCTGGATCAACCCATGACACTAACTGATACCTAACTTTTGTATCTTATGAGAGTGGTTTCATTTTAGCATAGAGAAGCAACAAGAAAATTTAGAACATAGTTCTTTCAAATCCACACCCTTCCCTACCCCAAGCCAAACAGTGTTTTGGGCTAGTCCCACTCTTAGATCTACTTTCTGTCTCCCCAGGGATTTCAATGAATTTCTTCTTTGATTACTGAAGACCTTATTTTCCTACAGATATATGTGGTTGATACGGGGACAGGGTCCAGCATCCACCACTCTTTTATTTTTTTATTCTAGTCAAAATTAATTCCCACTCTCCCCTAGTCCTTTAATGCAATACATAAATAAGAGATTATGAACTTTGTTATTTTAAAAGCATTTTCTAGGTCCACTAGATTAGAGCTGAAGGGAAAAATTCAGCATCATTATTATTATTTTAATGATTCAATACATCAGGTTCATAACATATGTAATTATTATAATTTACTTTTAAATTACACAGAAATAAAAAAACAAGCAATCTGAAACCACTTTGAAAATGAAATTTTTATTTCTTTTTTGAAATGGGATTTCACATTGTCTAGCCTGGATCTCAGAACACTGCTGCCTCAGCCTATCAATTGATGGTATTACAGGTGAGCTCCACTGTGCCTGGCTGGAAGAAAATGCTTATAAATAATCAATTACTGAGACTCTGATGCTCTTCAATGCACACAATGGATGTCTGATGTGTCTGCTCGGTGTGATTTATATGGAAAATCCTGTTTAGTATGATGTATGGGAAATCATCAACTATTTAGTCCTGGAAACATTCAAGAATGTGCAGGTCGACACATGTTTTCAGAATAATCAAGATCAACCAGAAGAATATAAATGCTCCTGAAAATGTGGCTGAACTTCTTGCTTTGACATGTGTAGTGTCAGGTCTCTAGGGAAAGGCTAGAGTCTCTGGAGGCCTAGGCTTTCAACTGGTTTTCATGTTTGTTTGAAAAACTAAAGCTGTGAGCTGGCTGTGTAGCAGTGGATGACTTGAACTTCTGATCCTCTTGCATCAATTCATAATAGCAAAGAACTGGGATCAACCCAAATGCCTATCCCTGGACAAATGGATATCAAAGTTGTGGTATATTTACATGATGGAATTCTATTCAGCTGAACGAAAAAAATGACACAATGAAATTTAAAGAAAAGTACACAGACTTGGAACCGATCATACTTAGTGGACTCACATAAGATCAGATAGATAAATGCTGCATATTCTCCCTCATATGTGGTTCCTAACCTGGTTATGCTTAAACTCTAAACAAACCTGACAGACAAATTAAGAGACTGTAAAAGGGTATGAAAGGATTGGGAGGAGAGGAATGGGAGGGAGGGAGACTTATAAAAAAGCTAAACTAATAATGAATCAAAACCATAAAATTCTTAATTTCATACAGTAAATTCTCAGGGAAGCTGTGGGCATCATCTGATAAGAGGGGCCATGAACAAAAATGGATGAAGCCTAACACCATGAAAAATTGATCAGACCTACAACTCCCTATCCCAGTCATTGGCTCCTTCTCACAATGAACTGTTGATCGGAGAGACTCATTAGGTCCCCCAAAACAAGACAGGCTTCTGACAAAGCTCTCCAATACCCACCCCAGGCCAAAGGTAACACCCCATTGCTGAAGAAGCCATAGAAAGTCATGGCACAAGACCCTGCAAGATCCAAATAGTAAACAGCTCCGAGATGATGATATATGTAGTGCTGGAAGGCTGCCAGGGGAAACTGGCCAAAGATATTTGGAGGAAGCAGAGACCAGTGATACACAACCCAGACTGATGTTATGAGAATGCTAAACACACTGCTTTATAATAGTGACCTGCAAGTGAAGAAGTCCCCTATGCAATAGTGGCACCAAAACCTGGCATGGGGGGAATCAACAGCTTTCAGATTGGCTAAAAGATCCACTTTGACAAGGAACCCTTAACTGAAAGAGGAAGAAAAGAGGAGCTGTTGTACCAGGAAGAGGCAGAAGGCACAGTGGGGAAGAAAAAGAAGTCATCTCGCCTTGGGGCATTAGCCCCATGTAGACCACAGGTGGACAAGGCAGGACTTGTTTCTTTGGAACAACCCTGTGAAGTTGTCCAGACTCCTGGGCATTCTGCTGCTCAGGCCATCAAGCACACTCACTCAGCTCCACACTGCTCTACAGTCCTTGGGACAGTGGCCAGGGAAGCACCTGAGCTGAATCAACAACCAGGCTGTGCAGGTGCTCAAGGGTTAAAAAAGGAGGAGACAGGTGGAAAGGTGTGTGGTTTAGAGCACAATTGAGGTGTGCTGTACTCAATGATGCTGGCCAAAAAGTCAGCAAGAGAAAGGCCAGCCCACCAGCAACACCGCTGCCACCCCCACTACCTCTGCAGCTGTTGTGGGCTGCGGGGAGCTGCCCCCATCTTCTAAGGGTCCTGGCTTTGACCTCGGGGACACCTGGTCACCTTGGCCAGCAAGCAGCATGGAGGCAGCTGTAGTAACATGAGGAGAGCTAAATAAATTAACATTCTTGAAAAAGAAAAAAAATCATTGATAGCAGCCTGCACTGCCCCTCTATAGGTCTGTCCTGTATTCTCTGCTGCTCCTTTTCTGTCACTGTCCACTTCCACATTTTCCACCCTTCTTGTCTTGGTAGACCCTGCTGGTGTGCCCCCATCCCACCTGTTACTCTACCTTCCCTCACCCCAAACATGCCCACAATACCTCTTTCCCCTTTCCCCACTATCCACTCTGTCCCTCTCTGATCCTGTGAGGACCAGTTCCCAGTTAGGAATGACTTCTTAAGGCAATGGGACCCCTATCCATTGTGCAAGTTCAGTACCTCCTCTTTCCAAATCCCCCCACTCACTCAACCCAACCGTTTGATGTTCAACACACTCCTATAGTCAGGAATCTCCTACCCCTATGGAAATAGATTCCCCTCCTCCTCTTTCCTTCCCCACCACTCCTCTAGCATCTTCCCCTAGCAACCCTTCCACAGATTCAATAATGACAGATGCAGCTCAAGACCTAGCCAGGCTGCTATCTCTAAAGACTGAGGACATAGAAATGGATAGGATTCCACAGTGCCATGCTGTCATATTCAGAGTACCCTCACCTGGAAGCATGAGCACATTGCTATTTTCACATCTTAATGAACACAGCAGGGGAGGGAAAATGTAAAGGCTGCACTTGGGACCCCTACTGGGCACCAGCAGAACACCTCTGTCTCCAGTGCTTCCCATCTTTAGGTGAAGATGCGCACTGATTCTGTGTTTCTCATCGTGGCACACAGCTGGCAGCAATGGACAACATCCCTTCTTCCCACTCCATCATTTCCACGCCCTTCCCCTTGAAAACAGTTTGCAGCAGGCCCAAACCCCTTGGGGAGCACTTGCATTCTACAATCAAGCATTACAGAAAGATGCTGCCCCCAAGCCACCCTCTGGGCAGTTGCCTGAGAGGTCAGTCCTTCAGAGAGACCAAGCCTCCTCAGCAACAGCTCTGGACCTAGCAACACCAGCAACTCAGCCTTCCAGTTACAGCAAATGTCATGGGTGGATTTTCTGCCCCAATAACACCTGTTGGCTTGGATCACCTGCTACCATGCAGCTGACCAATGGGAAGCAGAGAATACATGCATCCTGCATGTATATGCCCACTTCTGCTCTTTAACCCTCACTGCAGGACTAACCAGCTCTGGAATGCAGCAACCACTTTCTTCACACACTTTCTCACCTACTCCCACTTTCTCCCCAATGCAGGAAGGAGAGGCTCTGCAGTGAATTGCAGTGCTACAATCACTGATGTCTGCATAGTGAATGCTGAACTGTCAATCTCTGGGGTGAAGCTGTCATGTGCTTCCCACTCTGACTGGGCACTTCTGCCTTCACCATTTCTGCAGGAGTGAGTGGCACTGGGGACTTCATATCATTATCAACTTCATACATGCCCAGCACATCTGCTTTCATGGGGCCTGCAGCCCCATCCAGTGGAACAGGACTCATCCATACAGGCAGAACCAATTAGGAAGACTAAGAGGTGCCTTTATTGTCTCAGCAGCCATGCTGGGCAAGGATGTGCAGGTTGAACGTATTAGTGCAGTACCAAAATATTCACCCCAGCCTTCCCTGCCCTCTGTCCAGGAAGCCTGTTTCAACATTGAATGCAGTGAGCTCTATGAAACTATAACAAAGCACAACTCTATGGACTTCAAGTCCTCATTTTGACAAGTGTTAATATATGTGTATTCCTGAGGAATCACTTTTACAAATAAGAGAATGAATACTCTGGTATTCAGACAGATGTGTCCTCATGTCCCTGGGTATGCTCTTCTCTGGACCTTTCCCATCTCCTCCCTGCACTTCTATGTCACTGTGGGGTGTGGATATTCCTGGAAATGTAAATGGATTTAAATAGTGCTACCTCCTGCAGATGGACTTTTCACTGAGAATACTTAACTGTGACAATTACCCATATTTTTTTGTGGATTAATAGCTTGTTTTGCTCAATGATAGTCTATGGACAACAAATTTACTATATTCACGTACTGATAATGTTTGTGTTATCATTTTGTTACTAAATGTTAAACTATTGTTGATGATCTTGTAAAAGATTTTGTAAAATAGAGTGACTGGTTTTTCTGCTCATGTTTACCTTTAAGATAAATCAGAATTGACTGTCTCCTGTCCCCTACAAATAAACTTTGATAATTCAGTAGACAGTCTATCTGTTCCTGTGCTTCTCTTTGTAGGGAGATTTTAAAAATATCTTTATTGTCAATAATTTGATACATTGTATGAGCAAATCTTGTGGTAGTACTGCCATTTCCTTCCTCCCTGTCCCCAACCCAATGGGGGCCCTTCTCGTGGGTATACTGGATCAGTCCATGGGATAGAGGGTTATGAATTGCACAAGAGGTAGCCAGTTTTTCCCCCCCCCCACCTTTGTGTGTTGTTGCTGATGGGGGCAATGTCTGAATATTCTCCCACACCATGGCTCTTACATTCTTTCTGCCCCCTCTTTTGATCAGTTCCCTGAGTCATGGTGGGTGAGTTTTAAATCTGCTTTATTGTTGAGATCTTAAGTGTCTCTAGACTTCTGCTTTAGGTTGTGTTGGGTATTGTTGGTGTCTGTCTCCATTGACTTTTCATGGGTTATCTGACTTGCTGTGTGTAGGGAAATTTTTATTTGCTTTAATCTGTAAGTAATTCCTCACCTGTACCTCTACCATTTTCCTGGCCTTGACTCATGGTTCCTTAATATTTCTGTAGATAAAAATTAGGTATTAAGGTGGGATAGATTGGACTGGCCACTTTGAACCTATGTGGGGCTTCTGATAAGTGTGTTCTGATGTGATTAATAAAAAGGAATTTTAATGGAACTTAATAAAGGAAAATAAAGAATAGTATTTTTAGAAGATACTAAGAAGGACATTGTTAAGGATTTCTCTCAAAAAAATAGAGAGAAATAAAGTAAAGAATTACAGAGGGATCTTAAAAGGATGATAGAATGTAATGAGGAAGTGATAATAAAAGGTAAAGAGAAAGATAAGATAAATGGGTTGTTTCCTTTTTAAAAATGTGACATCCATGATCCAATGCATGATTTTAAGACCAGACAGGCTTTACCAAATATAATAGAACATGCCTTTGATCTTATATTTCACATACACATGTATATGTGTGTTATTTTTAATAAAAGAAGAAAGGGCTGGTCCTGAATTCTGCTCGGAGTTTCCCTAGGCCAAGCAGGTAGGGCGTGAGCAAGTCCGGGTAGGCGGGGCTGGCTGCTGGGCTCACTTTGCATGGAGCAGAGAGCCTTCTGCTGTTGGCCCCAAGGCATGCGTGCTGGGCTGCTGGGAAGAGGCGCGCCAGGGTGGTGGGGAGCCGAGCTGCCAACAAACAGTGCCCAACATATGTGTGTCTATATATATTGTTGTAGTCCCAAATTCCACTCTGAAATACTCACAGACTAGGGGTGGGGATCCACATGCCAACATCTCTCATAAGGGGGAGGAAGAAAATAGGTTCCCAGCTGACGATCTATCTATCAGAACACATTCATTTGCTTGTGGGGGACACCTAGATCAACCATGACAGTCCGCCCCTGGCCCCCACAAACTAATAATCACAGGTGATGTAAATACAATGCATTCAGCTCAACTCTTAAGTCCCCACAGCTTTCAACTGAGCCATAATACCAAAAATAAACCCATAATGGCACAGAACATTCACACTGCAAAACATGAGGCACAACAAAAATAGATTGACCAATACAAGATTTAAAACAAACACCATCAGTCTCTAACTCCAAGTTCAATAATTCTAACCAATAAGTCTCTTGGACATTCAATTCCACCCCTCCAGCTCGGCTACTCACAGTCCGGGAAAACTTCATCCGGTGCTGGCAGCTCGCCTTGGCACCCATCCATAGTCCTGGAATTCACTGGGTCTCCATTGCAACCCACAGTTCATCCTCATGGCTCCATTGGACTCCATGAAGGCAACCTTGCACACCTGCTTCACATGCCGATGGCCATTTTTCAAAATCAAAACTATGTTGCAAATACAATGACCCTCTCTTTATAACCAATCTCCATTCCATAGAACCAGGTGGGCTACCAGTTTGTTAATCCGGGGGAGGGGGGATCAAAGCATTCAGGCCCCTTACTTCAAAGAGTCTGCATTCTTCCTGTTGTTCCAATGCAGACCAGCTGGCCCAATCTCAAGGATTGTCATCTCTCAAACAATTGCAGGTGAACAGGCAGGAGTTTCAGCCCAAAGATCTTTCTTTCTGTGCCATCTCCATCTGCTCACACCAGTCCATCTTTACGTCAAGCAACCCTGCACAGGTTTCCAGGACACAGGCAGGCAGAACGCAGCAAGCCTCTCACGCAAACTGCTTCTGGCACAGTCCTGACAAAGTTCTTTCTCATCCTCATAAGCCAAACCTCACAGTCCATAGTTCTCATTACATTCAGGTCTTTCAACTCTGACCAGAATGAGCCAATACTCTGTACTTACAGCACTGTGAGGCTTCTCTTAGGCTGAGATTTCAAAACCATCAATATTCCTCCTGCATATCAATTCCAAAATGCCAAAGCCATAGAATTAGGGCTCTAGCATCAACAGATGACCCCACTCCTGGTACCAAAACTGTTGCGGTCAGCATTCTAGTTGGTGCACAGAAAGAACCCAAGAAAAAGCAGCTTATGGAAGAATGGGTTTATTTGGCTTATGGACTTGAGGGGAGACTCCATCCTGGCAGGGAAAATGATGGCATGACCAGAGGGGTGGACATCACCTCTGCCACAGCACTGGAAATAGCAGCAGGAAAGTGTGCCAAATACTGGAAAGGGGAAGCTGGCTTATAACCCCCATAATCCCGCCCCCAACAACAGCTTCATCAAGGTTGTAAAACCCAAACTGCCATCAGCTGAGGATCTATCTATCAGAACACATTCATTTGTTTGTGGGGGACACCTGGATCAACCATGACATGGAACAAATTGGGGGAATTCTTGTTTGATATTTTTTCTTAAACATCTATGTACTTTTTTTCTGGTCATTTTTTTTCAATTCTACACCCCAAATACCCTAACAGCAGTTAGGGTTATTTCTTAAAAGTGGGAATTGTGACAGTTTCAGACAAGTTCACAGATTCCAGGTCTTACTCCCCTCCCCTTGAGTAGGAGGTGTTTCTAGCTAGAGCTCAATACTAGGTGCTAAAACTGAAAAGTCAGGTATGTACCAACTAGCTGTCTCTCTGACTTACCTGGCTGAGGTCTTTAAAAGTCACTAAAACCAAATTCAGCCTCTTTTCCCTCCACATGGCTTCCTAGAAGGAGGACTTCTAAATTTCCCAGCATTAGGAAGGCTCAAGATTTTTCCCACATGAACCGAGGGAGCCCTGTTATCTTTCCTTCTTCTGCTTCTTTAGCTAAAACCTCTCCCATGTGTTCACTCTACACTGGTAGCTGGATGTATCTGTAACTTCCCATTTTCTTTAAATAAAGTATCCTACTATACCTTGTCCTCTGGTGGTCTATAATTTTAATTATTTAATTTTATAGACAAAAATTCAGGTACTCATTAAGTTCTGATGTACATTAAAATTTCTTGAATATTAGTTAAGTTTTAATTCCCAATTCTGCCATTACATAATGAAACATACTTGGCTATAATCAGTGACTGCGTAAGAAAGACCAACTAGTTATATAGGTTAATGAGCACCTGTTATATCCTTGTTCTGAAACTCCTTTTCTCCTTTTCAAAGTCCAAAAATTAATCACCTGATACTGGGATAACTAACATAATTTTTGGCTAGAGAATAATTGTAGTGCCTAAATAAGTGGTAAATAAACTCAGGGAGGAACTGAAAGGTAATTTACTCTTACCCTTGAATGTTACCAATGAAGAAACAGGATCTTCTGAAGTTCCTGCAGTGTTGTTAACTGAACTGAATCTAAACACCAAAACTCCACTGTCCAACCTAGTGCCTAGTTCCACAAATAAAAACTAAAAACTTATGATCATGTTTCTTGCAAATAAATTGAGTGTGCAAATGAAAACTCTCCAATGAATATTGAAGATAACTTTGACCCCTAAGGCTCCTATACCTCGATCTCCACTACCTTACTAGTAGACACTGAATGAACTAAAATAACTTTATTGTAAATCCTTGATTATATGGAGTATACCATAGTGTCTGACATTTCAATAAGCTGCATTTGGATGGTAATAGGAAAATAAAAGGTAAGGCAGATATGCATGTCCAAAATTCTAAAGCTTTACCTGAAAGCACAATAATTGTCAGGCACTGTCAATAGCATAAGAGAGGTGATGTGATTCTAATATATAAATGTAAGTTTTGAGAATTATTGGTGACAAGAGATTTTTTGAACCAAATGCAAGGGCCCCTCAGTTCATTAGGCATAAATTACTCAAAAGCAAAACAGATATAGTATTCCATGAAATTAACTAGCTCTACAATTACTTGAACACAAAGCCAAACCTTCAGAAGATACTTCACGAGATATCCTACGTAGATGAGACAAATATCTGACCTCAGGAAAGGAACAGAGAACAAGCAAGGTAACACCAAAGAGATAACAAAACAGCTCAGATAGCAACCTCCATATTCTCTCCAACATGGCAGGGTTTAAAGCAAACCTCACAGTTATAACTTTGAATGTAAATGGACTCAACTCTCCTATAAAAAGACACAGGATCGCAGGTTGGATCAGGAAAATGGACCCTTCCATCTGTTGCCTTCAAGAAACACACATTATTACTAAAGACAGCAACCTACTGAGAGTAAAAGGGTGGAAAACAATTTTCCAGGCATGTGGAAATAATAAAAAAGTGGGTGTCGCTACTCTAATATCTGGCAAAATAGACTTTAAACCAACAGCAATAAAAAAGGACGATGATGGTCACTTCCTACTCGTCAAGGGAACGAAACAACAGGAAGACATTACTATAGTAAATATGTATGCAGCAAATGCAAGGGCCCCACAGTTCATTAGACAGAAATTACTCAAAAGCAAAGCAGATATAGATGCCAACACCATCATAGTAGGAGACTTTAACACTCCACTGTCATCCCAAGACAGATCGTACAAACAACAGACAGGCAGGGAAATCAAGCTGCTAAATGGCACCATAGACAAATAAGGGATAACAGACATCTACAGAACATTTCACCCCAAGGACACAGATTACACATTCTCTCAACAGCGCATGGAACTTTTTCCAAAATTGACCATATACTAGGTTATAAATCATCCCTCGGCAAATTCAGAAAGATCATTGTAATCCCCTGCATCATATCAGACCACAACGCGTTAAAGTTAGAAATTAACAATAGGAGACGATCCAAAAATTTCACTAGATATTGGCGATTGAACAACTTGCTCCTGAACAATGAATGGGTCAAACAAGAAATCAGACAGTAAGAGGGGCCATGAGTGATAGGGGAGAGAGTCTAAGTCTGTGAATAATTTAGATCAGCCTGAAAACCCCTGGTTCCAACCAAAATGGTTCCTTCCCTCATTGAGATGTTGCCAAAAGCGACTCATGAGATTTCAACAAGACAGAATTCTGTCAAAGCTCTTGGGTGCCCTCCCTAAGCCTGAGGCAAATCCCTGTTGCTGAAGAAACTACAGAATTCCATCGACCAGCATCAAGAGACCCTTCAATATCCGGAATGATATCCAGCCCCCAGAAGGCAGTTAGTGTAGTGTTGGAAGGCACTGCACAGGCTGCCAGGGGAAAATGATCAATGATGGCTGGAGTAAACAGAGACCACTGACACGGAACACAATCTGGGGTCATGAGTGGACTGACCACACCCCCTACTGGGAGAGAACAGCGAACCAAGAAAGGAGCACTTGTGCAAC
>PVHP010012234.1:0-43476 GCA_004024765.1 Zapus hudsonius
TTACTCCTGCTGCCTGAGTTTTCGTAGCTGTGTTCCTGTTTACTGAGCCCCCTTTGTGTAAGAGATAAGGCAATGCAACACATCCCTAGATTGTATATAAGGCTGGATGTGAAAATAAAGTTTTGAGATCTGCCCACTGCCGCATTCTCCCGAGGGTCTCATCTCTCGTTCGGCTCACGGCTGTTCCAAGCCTCTGCTCGCCCAGCTCCTGAGGGTGAACGGGGAGTTGATGCGCGCTGCAACTCCCTAACTAACCCACGGACCCAGATGTCTTCTTGTTGGAAACTTATGGGTAGCTTTGGTAAACATCTCAGTGAGGGAAGGAACCAGTGGTTGAAATCAGGGGTTGTCAGGCTGATCTAATTATTCACAGGCTTAGACTTTCTCCCCTACTACTCATGGCCCGTCTTGCCAGGCGATGCTCACTACTTTCTCAATAGGTTACAGTATGCTCGTAAGGATTTTATAGTTTTGAACCTAATATGGATTATCCTCATGCTTAAGCCATTCCCCTCCCCCATCCCTTACCCCCTCATTCATAACCTCTCACTTCTTGCTACTAGTCTGTATAAAGAAAACAGTTATCCTGGTTAAGGGCCACATATGAGGGGAAATATGTGGCGTTCAATTTTCTGTTCTTTTGAGAGTTCACTTCGTAAGATCTGCTCGAAGTTAGACCATTTTTTCCTAAATTTCGATATTTCATTTTTCGTTTCATCTGAGTAAAATTTCATCGTGTAAATATACCACAGTTTCTCTGTCCATTCCTCCATGGATGGGCATTGGGGCTGATTCCAATTCTTAGCTATTATGAATTGAGCTGCTATAAACATAGTTGTACAAATGTTTCTGCGTCGAGATGTGACATCTTGTGGATAGATGCCTAATAGAGGGATAGCTGGGTCCATTGGAAGGTCTATGTCCATTCTGTTCAGAAGTCTCCACACTGTTTTCCATAGCGGTTGAACAAGTTTGCAATCCCACCAGCAGTGAGTGAGGGTTCCTTTTTCCCTGCATCCTCGCCAGCAATGATTGTTGTTGGTTTTATTTATGATTGCCATTCTGACTGGGGTAAGGTGGTATCTCATTGTGGTTTTGATTTGCATTTCCCTAATGCTTAGGGATGCTGAGCACTTCCTCAGGTGAAAAAAGGCCATTTGTGTTTCCTCCTCTGTGAATTCTCTGTTGAGATCAGTGCCCCATTTTGTGAGGGGGCATTTTGTGTTTTTGTTATTAATTTTTTTGAGTTCTCTATAGGTTTTGGAAATTAGGCCTCTGTCTGAGTTGTGGCTAGCAAAAATCATTTCCCAATTTGAAAGGGCTCTATTTTCTCTGAGTAAGGATTGTTTATCTGTACAGAAGCTTTTGAGCCTGATTAGGTCCCATTGGTTAAGTGTTTGTCATATTTCCTGGGCTGCTGGAGATTTGCTCAGGAAATTTTTTTCCAACTCCTATTACATGTAGAGTTCCTCCTATTTTTTCTTCCAGTGAGTTCACGGTTACCCGATTTATATTTGGAGTTGATTGTAGTGCACGGTGAAAGGAGTGGGCCTATTTTCATTTTTTTTACACGTGTTTATCCAATTCTTCCAGCACCAATTGTTGAAGATGCTATCTTTGGCCCAGCATACATTGTTGGCCCCCTTGTCAAAGACCAAATACGTGAAGTTACTTCCATTCAAAGCTGGGTCTTCAATTCTGTTCCATTGGTCTGTCTTTCTGTTTTTATGCCAGTAACATGCTGTTTTCGTTACTCTGGCTTTGTAGTATATTTTAAAGTCAGGGATGGTGATAATTCCTGAGTAAGATTTTTTACTTAGAATAACTTTGGCTATCCGAAGTCTTTTGCCCTTCCAAATGAATTTAGAGATTATTTTTTCTATGTCTGTGAAGAAAGAGGTTATAATTTTTATCGGCATAGCATAGAATCTGTAAATAGTTTTCGGCAGGATTGCCATTTTTACTATATTGATTCTCCCTATCCATGAACATGCAATATCTTTCCATCTTCTCACGTCCTCCTCTATTTCCTCCATGAGTGTTTCAATATTTTCCTTATATAAGTCCTTTTCGACCTTGGTTAGTGATATTCCAAGGTATTTGATTTTCTTTGCGGCTATGGAAAATGGGACAGTCTCTCTGATGTCTTTTTCTGTCTGCCTGCCTTCTGCCTATAGAAAGGCTACTGATTTTTGTGTGTTAATTTTGTATCCTGCCACATTGCTGAAGGCATTAATCACCTTCGAGAGGTTACTGATACTATTCTTTGGGTCTGATATATAAAGGATCATGTCATCTGCAAAGAGGGATATTTTAATTTCTTCCTTTCTGATTTGTATCCCTTTTATGTCCTTCTCTTGTCTTACCTCTTGAGCTAAAACTTCAAGCACTATGTTAAAGAGCAGTGGTGAGAGTGGGCATCCTTGTCTTGTTCATGAATTGAGTGGGAACTCCTTGAGTTGTTCCCCATTGAGAATGATCTGTGCTTTAGGAGTTTTGTAAATTGTCTTTATTAAGTTGAGGAATAGGCCATCTATGCCTATTCTATCGAGAGCTTTGAACATGTAGAAGTATTGGATTTTGTCAAAAGCCTTCTCCGCATCTATTGAGATAACCATGTGGTTTTTGTGTTTGAGCCGATTAACGCGATGTATGACATTTATCGACTTGCGTATGTTGAACCATCCCTGTATTTCTAGGATAAAGCCAACTTGTTCAGGGTGGATAATATTTTTGATGTAGCATTGTATCCGGTTTGCTAGGACTGTGTTCAGTATTTTTGCATCTAAGTTCATCAGAGATATGGGTCTGTAGGTCTCTTTTCTTGTTGTATCTTTGACTGGTTTGGGGATTAGGGCAATGGTAGCTTCATAGAAGGTCTTTAGAAGACTTGACTCTTTTTCTATGTTTCTAACAGGCTTCAGAGAGAGTGGTTTCTGCTCTGTGATGAAGGCTTGGTAGAATTTAGCTGAGAAACCATCTGGTTCTGGGCTATTCCTTTTGGGAAGGTTTTTGATTACATCTTGAATCTCTGTGGAAGTGATAGGTTTATTTAGTACTTTTATCTGCTCTTGGTTAAGCTTTGGCAGTTGGTAGGTGTCCAAAAACTTATCCATTTCTTCCAGGTTCTCTAATTGTGTGGAGTAGATGTTTTGGAAGTATGACCTGATGATTCTTCCAATGTCTTCAGGATCTGTTGTGATCTCACCATTGTCCTTTATGATTTTATTGATTTGGGCTTTCTCATTTCTTTGATTGATTAGATTGGCCAGGGGATTGTCGATCTTATTAACTTTTTAAAAGAACCAACTCTTTGATTTATCTATTTTTTCAATTGTTTTCTTTATTTCCAATTCATTAATCTCAGCTCTGATTTTAATTATTTCCTTTCGTCTTGAGCTCCTCAGGTTAGCTTTTTCCATCTGTTCCAATGATCTTAGATGGGTGGTTAGGCGACTGATTTGAGACCCCTCTGTCTTTGATATGAAGGCATTTAGCGCGATGAAGTTTCCCCTCAGGACTGCCCTCATTGTGTCCCATAAGTTCTGATATGATGTGGTATTGTCAATATTTATTACTAGGAAATTCTAAATTTCCTGTTTTATTTCTTGGATGACCAAATCATTTTTTAGGAGCTAATTATTCAGGCGCCAATACTTTGTGTATTTTCTGTTTCCTGCTCCATTGTTAACTTCTACCTTTAATGCACTATGGTCTGATATGATGCAAGGAAATACATCAATCTCCCTGAATTTGTTTAGGGAGGATTTCTGACATAAGATGTGATCAATTTTAGAAAAAGTCCCATGTGCTGCTGAGAAGAATGTATATTCTGTGTCTTTGGGGTAGAACGTTTTGTAAATATCTGTTATCCCCAGCTGGTCGATGGTGTCATTAAGCTCCGTTATGTCCCTGCTGATCTTCTGTTTGGTTGATCTGGTGTAAAGTCTGTTTTGTCAGAGATTACTGTACCCACACCTGCTTGCTTTTTACTTCCACATGCCTGATAAACTGTTTTCCATCCTTTTACTCTAAGATGATTGCTGTCTTTAGAAGTAAAGTGCGTTTCCTGAAGGCAGAAATGGAAGGATCCATTTTTCTGATCCATCCTGCAAGTCTGCGTCTTTTTATAGGGGAGTTAAGTTCATTTATATTCAGTGATATAACTGTGAAGTTTGCTTTAAGCCCTGCCATGATGAAGGGTTAATGGGGGTTGTTGTCTCCGCTGCTGTTAATAGTGCGCTGTAGAGCTGGTTTACTTCATGGAACACTTTCACTTCTCCGTCAATCATGACGGAGAGCTTTGCTGGGTACATTAGTCTAGGTTGAAAGCCATACTTCTTTATGCCCTGAAAAGCATTATTCCAAACCCTTCTGGCTTTCATGGTTTCTAATGAGAAGACTGAGGTAAGTCTGATGGCTTTTCCTTTATAAGTTACGGTTTGCTTTCCTCTAGCAGCTTTGAGTATTTTCTCTTTGCTTTCTATGTTAGGCATCTTAATTAAAATGTGTCTTGGAGAATTCCTCTTCATGTCCTGTCTGTTTGGAGTCCTCTGGGTCACTTGAAAATTGAGTGGGCTTTCTCTTGTTAAATATGGAAAGTTTTCTTGAATAATTCTGTTGAAGATATTTCCTATGCCCTTAGCCTGGGTTTCTTCTCCCTCTGCGATCCCCATGATTCTAATATTGGTCCTCTTTATGGTATCCCATTGATCCCTTCAAATTGTGCTCACTTGATTTCTTGAATTTATTGAAGCTTATGACATCCTGATTAATCCTTCTGATTTGTCTTCAACTTCTGATATTCTGTCCTCCAGATTGTCAACTCTGGGAGTGATTGATTCAAGGGAGGTTTTTAACATCTCCTTTTCATTATTGGTTTCTGCTATAATTTTGTTTATAGTCTCTAATTCTTTGGTGAGATCCAATTTCCAATCTATTTTTGTTTTTGCTTGGTATTCCTGATAATCATTTTTAAGTTTTCTGAAGTCCTCATCAAATTTAATCAATTGATTATCTAGTTCCTCCCTTAGTTGATTAATCTTCAATTCACTTAATGTGTTTATGAATTCATTCATATTTCTCTCCATTAAATTCAGTCTGGAATTTATGCTTGAGTAGAAAGCTTCATCTCATTCATGTCTTTTCTCATAATTTCCATATCAGTCATTAACTGTTTCACATTTTCTTTGCAGTTGTGGTCAGGAGTCATATTATTCTCCCTTTGCGATTGTATTTGTGTTGCCTCTTTTTCCTTGCCACTTTCCTCTTCCATAAAGGGACTAGGGGCCCTGGGTTGGGGTGTTCCTTCTTTGATTTCTGTGGGTTTTCTGTGTTGATTTCTGCCCATGTCCAGGTAGGGTAGTGGGACTCAGGCACCCTGGGGAGTGCTATTCTGCTCACTTTACTTCCTGGCAATGGTGCATGATCCCTGGTACTAGCGTGGAGACCGCCTGTGTCCTCTTTGCAGGTACCCGTCTAAACCTGCCCCTGACAAGTTTCCCAGGCAGCTGCCTGAGTTCTGGCCTCAGAACCAAGCTAGGTCAGGTTGCCCAAGGATCGTGCCTGCCTGTGTACGTGGGGGGGTCATGGAGAGAAGCTTGTCCGAGGATCGGGTGCTGGAGGGAGGGGAGCCCTGCGAGGGGAAGCTGCTCAATTGGCAGCAGGGCCACAAGGGGACAACAGTGGGAGCTTGGGGTTGGGAAGGGTCCAGCTCCGTGTTCCCCTGAAGAGCAGAGAGCTGCTGGGGTGCCCTGTGGTGGTCCTGAAGCTGGGGAAAGGTTGAGCCTGGATTCAGTTCCGGCTGCGACTCTGTGCCTGGATCCCAGCCAGAAAATCAAGCCTCCATGGAGAGACAGCCCGTGCAATCCTGGCGAGCACCCTCCCGAGGTTCGGCCCCGGAACCAAGCTAGGTCAGGCTGCCCAAGGATCGCGTCTGCCTGTGTAAGTGGGGGGTCGTGGAGAGTCTGAAGATCGGGTGCTGGAGGGAGAGAAGACCTGCGAGGGGCAGCTGGTCAATCGAAGTGGGGGAGGTTTGGCTCTCCACTCCTCTTCAGAGCAGAGAGCCATTGGGGAACCCCGTCTCTGCTGGCTCAGGAGTTGGGCGGGGGAGGGCCCGGTCTCAGGTCTGGCTGGTGTCCAAAGTTTGGATCCCAGCTGGAAAATCAAACCTTTACGCAGAGAGTCCTGGCGATGCTGTTACTCGGCCACCATCTTGCTCCTCCCCCCTGAAAATTTATTTTTATGGCTTTGTTTCCCACACTGATTATACTGAATATGGTGTGGACACCAATATTTTTAAAAAGTTCCATTGGCAATGATAAAACTCAGTAATAGTTAAGAATGAATGAGTTGAACAGGATAAAATTATATGATGAGATGTGGTATATTGATTTATCAGGTGAAAGCTCTGAAGCAGAAGTCTAAATAATTACATTGTAATTAAAATGCATTTGATCAAAAAGAATCACAATGAGTGTGATCAGTCATCACTCAGATTTCTGTGTTTGTGCATAATGAAATGAAATATTACAGTTGATTCTGAGGTCCTGAGGATAACTGAAAGTACTAGTGATTTGGCGCAATTCAAAAATGGAATATAATGGGTAAAGCAGAGGAGTACATTAGAATAAGACTCAATGGGAGAAAGAACCTTTATCAGTGAGGTCTTTATCAGACGTAGCAGAGGGGAACAGAGAAAAAATATACTTCACCCATGTCTCTTTAATATACTGATAAATAAATGACTAGAGGGCTATGTGTAGTTATAGAAATATTTGAAAGTTGTTTAAGTTATGTTTAAAAGAAGATGTTGATAATGCTTTTGCTTATAAGAGAGATTACAAATTATTGAGAATGAAAAGTATGCCACTGAAATTGTTAAAGTAATTTTGAGGTAAGGAGTTGAAGAGCATATAGGGATGTTGGTATCTCAGAAGATGGGAGACTGTTGGACTTTACATGGAGAAAGATAACCAGTTGGCAGCTATCTTTATAAGTGATAGCTGGACACTAAATGGCCATGAGTTTAACATACAATTTCCTTCTCTCAATTTAAGGCACAGTTATACTGAGTTCTTGTGTCAGAGTATTACAACATATTGATCAAGATGTCAGCCACTTATATGCTAATCTAGAACTATGTATTGACTTCCAAACTCATGTAGCTGTTTCTTTTCTGTTTGATTCCTTGTGATTATAGGGTTGGGTTAATCACTTTCTAGAATGCATTTTTTGGGGGTAAATCTTAGCTATGAGTGCTCCCCATATATTGTTCCTAATTTTATTCTTAGAATATAGCAGTTTACTTTTCAAGGCCAGTACAAGGTACTGCAGACTGTTAAGAGATTCTTAAGGGGTAGACATTATACAAGGAGAAGGAATATTATATTCTTACATTTAAATATATCATTATGGGGAGGGTTTTCTACTTTAAGTAAGAAACCTGTATTATTTGGGTTAGGCTATAAAGAAAGGGGGATTTTATAAACTCAATTCCAGATAATACCTTGGAATGTAGAACCAAAAGGATAAGACAGACAGAGATAATATTTACTTATTTATGCATTTATTTATTTTGCTGGATAATGCATGTTCAATTTTGGAAGTGACTCAGAACTTATAGAATAAAAGGAAGTTTTACAATAATGATTAGGTACTTCTTTAGAAGAACTTTAACACAGGATAGACCTCTTTGTCATGTGCCTGTAGCACTAAACCATACTTATTTCATTTTATCTCCTGTTCCTCAGAGATCTTTGAATGCTTATTTTACATTTATCAATATGAAATTCTCTAAATTATGCAATTTAGTAAGAATTTAGGAATGTTTTGAGTAGAACTTAATTAATTTATTTTCTACTTATATATTCTTTAAAAGTTTCCCACAGTTAAATCATACATAATATACATTTTGGTTGAAAAGTTCTAATATGCTGACAATTTCAATCTCTGTACTCTTCCACAGAAGCCATAGCTCTTTGTCACTAAGTTTTTATTGAGAACCCTCCAAAATATTTCCCCAAAATTCGAGGGGAAAAATAGAGGGGAAAAATACAGTAATAAAACCTTTGCCTAGTATTCATTGGTCTTTAGTTCCAAACTCAAAACAACAAATATTTTTTTTTGTCTGGCCTGCTGGTACATACCTATTATCCAAGTACTCAGGAGTTTGAGAAAGATCAAGAGTTCCAGGTCAGACTAGAGCTCTGGTGTTCACAATGAGATCCTATGACAGAGATTGAGAGAAAGAGAAAGAGAGAGAGGAGAGAGAGACTGAAGGAAGGAAGGAAGGAAAGAAGGAAGGAAGGACGGATGGAAGGAAGGAAGGAAAGAAGGAAGGAAGGAAGGAAGGAAAGAAGGAAGGAAGGAAGGAAGGAAGGAAGGAAGGAAGGAAGGAAGGAAGGAAGGAAAGGAATTGGGAATGGAGGAGGGAAGGAAATTTTTTTCCCCTGTAGTTAGAATTCTGGTGACCTGTTTTAAAATTTCTTAGTGTACATTTGCTTTTAATAGAAAATAAAAGGCTAATGAAATTCTGTATTTCAGTCTTTAGATGTGATTATATGTAAGAAAGCCTGCATAAGAACAAATGGCTATAATTACATTTTCATATCCATTAGTTTTCAGTGAAAAGGTTGAAGATCTTATCTTCCTAGTGGATATATATTTAGAAAAAAATGTACCACAAGCTATTTGGTAGTATATTATCTTATAGAAGGGAAATGGAGAGAAGGGATGCAGGAGTTGAGGAAGACATGGGTAGGAAATAATAGGAAAGGGAAAACAAAGTTAGGGGATAAAATGGAAGGAAAGGGAAAGGAAGGTAAGTGAAGGAAGAATTAAATAAACTTAGTGCAATGATTTCATAATTAATTTATAGTCAAAAGAAGAGCTGTTTCCTTGAAGGATTGAGAGTTATGTCCCAAGAATGATTAAGTAAGATAACATTAAATGATTCCAAACAAATTCAAAGCTTCCCAGCAATTTAAAGTATTTGCAAACTTTTCCTGAAAATATAATGGCATGGGAAAATAAACAAGTTTCATGTGGTCTATCAATGATCAGTGGTGAAATACCTCATTGCACAAAATTATAATTAAATAAGCAAACTAAATTACCTGAAACTTTAAAACAAGTCTAATGAAAAACCCAAGATATTTGTTATGGTTCATGTTTGGCCTTTTACACTTAATATTGTGAGCTATTACGTACACTAATATGAACTTTCCAGGGACTGATTAATGCCAAATTAGTATTCCAGATTGAAATACATTATTTGAGGTAATATCAATATAATCATATATTTTTTCATATTTGTGCAAATGTTCTTACTTTAACTTACAATGTGGATAATCATGTGGCAATTAAACAGTGAGAAATACTTAAAAATTATTTGCCAAAACTATTGGTAAATTGCCCATAACCTCCCATTCATGATCATGTAAGCATCCCTAACTTAACTCAGTTGGTAAAAAATATAAAGGCATGAAAATAAGATGTGTATTAATGGGGACAAGGAAATGTTTCAGTCAAAGGAAGATGGGGTAAGAGAGATTAATTGGGAGTAATGAAATCAGAATGTGCTGTACACATGTATGAAAATATCAAAAATGAAAAAAATAAATCAAACAAAGAAACTAAAATGTTTCTAATTAACTAATATCATAGCCATTCCACATTTTAAAACCCTATTTATTTTAATATTAAATTTAATATGAGATGTCTCACCTTAGTCCATTTATGAATAACCCTAAATTGGAGATGATAGATTTTATGCATTTTAGAAATTCTTGTTGAGAAGTTTTCCATTAGTTTGAAGGGTTTTATAGTTTTATTTACATACTGCAGAGTTTTTATCTTTGGCTAGACCACATGTATGTACTATGTAAATCTAAGATGAGTAAACGTGCTAATACCTCTGAGGCCTGCTTTTCACATAAATGTTAAATTATTATTACACATATTTTATTGAGAAATCTTTATGTAATAAAGTGCATATAATTTAATTATTAAAAAATAGTGCTGGGGAGATGGCTCAATGGATAAGGTGCTTTCTTGGAAACCTCTTGACCTGGGTTTTTGAGGGTCCATATTGATTACTTAGGGAGTTGCATGCATCAACTTCCTGTTTTTCCATGGAACTGTGTGGACAGAATCTTGGGAAAGCAGTGAGCAGACAAGAGGAAGAACTCTCAGGAGGCAAATGCAGTGAATAGCTCATTTATTTTATGGAAAAAGGTTGTTTATAGAGAAGGAAAAGGAGAGGCAGGGGCATAAGTGGCAAGGGGATTGACAGGTTCAGGGTGGTCTGTGGATGTTTCATGAAGGGATTGGCAGGAACCATTAACCTGTCTATGCCAGGTTTGCATAGATAAGTTGGGGGAACTTTCTCAGCTCCAGAGGATGGGAACTATGTGATTTTAGGCATGTAACAGATGGAGGTGGCTTAAAAGGAGCTGTGACCTTCAAACTTTCTCATTGCCTGGGCTTGTTATTAGCTTCGAGCTGAATTATGTGAACTCCAGTAAACTTAGTTGTGGTTTGCTGGGGGCCACCAGGTGGCTGGAATTTAGGGAAAGAGAAGGAGCTGGCAGCTGAACTCCTATAGGTCTCAGAGTCTCAGAATGAGACAATTGGGATTTCAGGCCAGTCTCAACTTTCCTTTAACCCTATGTCCTCCATGTCTCTCATCAGGGTCCCACAGGTTCTATTCCACAGTATCCACATCAAAGCATGCATCTGGAGATCATTTTCAGTGGTAAGAGTTCTTGACATTCCCATTCCCATTCCATTTTTTTTTCTATTAGGAAATGGGTATTACTCTTCCTGGGAAGTATCCAGAAGCATGTTTGCTGAGCCGTATTCTCAGCAGTTTCTTTGTCATTACTTTTTCTTTATCCGTTTCTAGATCACTTTTGATGCTATGAGCCCATTTCTGGGCAATGCACAATTCATATTTGTATGTTTTAAAGAGTGATTGTTTGATCAATGACAGCTAAGAACATATAACCTACAAACTTCATTGAAATGTGTAAAATTCTTGAATAAATGGTGTGACTAAAATTTGTCATGTTTTGCACCAGTACAAACTCAAACATAAAGTTAAGTGTTACTAGACTTTTCTTTAGATAGTACAGTATATGTATCACGTGAATTGAAGGGTGAATTTTATACTTTTGTAATGAGCCCTGAGACTAAAGAATCTAGTTAACTAAGTTGTAATGGTTGTAAACACAACATGACTTAAAGAACAAATAATGGGAAATTTAGAAGACTAACAAAATTGAATATATTTCTAAGTGTAATTAAATAGCACAATTTGCATTTGCAGGGTGATGGCTTCCATCCAGGACTTTGCATATTCTAGACAAATGTTCTAGCTCAAGAATATAGTATAAAGCATGGAATATATACACCTAATAGTAAATTTACAAGGTATTTTCAGATTCTTTTAGTTTTATGGAAAAAAAAACAGCATTAAGAAACACTTTTTGCTTTCTAGTTACATGATCCATATATTTTTCATTTATAAACAAAATATTGAGACGAGTGAAATGAATCTGTTGGCATAAAACTCACAATGAAGAAGTTAAGGAGGGGGCTTATACTTCTTTCAGTCTTATCTTTCTCAGATATACTTTTTTTCTGGGGGTTTGAGGTAGGGTCTTGCTCTAGCCAAGGCTGACCTGGAATTTACTATGTAGTCTCAGGGTGGCCTAGAACTCATTGTAATCATCCTACCTCTGCCTTCTGAGTGCTGGGACTAAAGTTTTGCACCACCACTCCCAGCTTCAGATTTAGTTATGTTCTTGATTCATTTAGCTCTTAGTGACAGACTACATAGCTATAAATAATTAATATTTCTTACACACTCACTGTCAATCTCCTTTTCTGTGCCATAATACCTAAAATACAACTATAGGATCTCAAAAATCTCCAACAACATGCATTTATTTGTATTATTACATGGATATTTTATAACTGACTAGCTTCCTGTCAAATTTGTATACTTTGTGAATAGAGTCATACAGATAGACATCTATAATGCCACCAAGCATTTCTTTTTGGATATCTGAAACATGCATGTTCATTGTCTCTAAGTTTCATGGTAATAGCAAATTCAGTAGGATGGAAAATTTTAACAGCTATTTGTTTTGGACATATTACAGGCAAAGCTTGCTGACCTATTATCAATTCCCCAGCATCAATGAAATGCCAGGCCCCAAGACTAGTATAAGCAACTAGTGTTCATTTCCAATGACAAGAAACCCTGGTGCACACATAATTCTCTCTTTCTTTCTCACTCTCTCTCTCTCTCTATCACACACACGAACACAAAAATAAATAAAATATTTTAAAGAAAAAGCACATTTCAATTACTAGATATGTTTTGTTAAACATGTTTATTAACTCTCCATCCATATTTCTGTGGCTGTTTTGCATTCTTTTCAAACTTTCCTCAACAATAGCTAAAATAATTAATTGATAAATTATGCAGTTATGACAGTTGATCCTATTAAAAAATTGACAATACATATGATTTTCAACAATCATTTTCTTACCAAAAAGCTTAATATTTTCTTAGTTTATGCTTGCATTTATATGTGTTATCTGTTTAGAATTATTGGCACAGTTACTGTGTTTGGATCTGTACTTAACTTGCTATTGTATTTCATTGCCGTATATTTTTATGCCAGTACAATACTGCTATGATCACAGCTACTTTACAATAAATATTAAAAGCACATGTACTCCTTTTTTGCATAAATTTTACAAGTGTACCAACTTAAACCAAAAAAGTGCTTGGAGTCTGATAAGATAAAACATTGAAACTATTGGCCAATTTGTGCAGAATTGTCTTCTTAGTGGTACTTATACTTCTGACCTTTAATTTTCCTAAACATCATTTATCATCATCATTATTATTTTAATTATTTAAATTACAGGCCATGAGTCAATTAGTACCTTCCTTCTGGTCTCCCTCTGGATGGGTGGCCTATTCATAAGTGTAGCAAAATATGAGCTTGGAAACATTGTAGTGTGATTTTGGCCCATATTTGCCTGATATCCACATTAAATTTATGAATGATCACCAAGAAATTCATTTAAATTACATCAAATGAAAAGTTTTCAAATGTATTGAAACATAGCTGTACTTTTCTATACCTCATCAAAAAGCACATTCCAGGATATATTTTCAGAATGACTTTATACATTGCTTTGTGTATGTACTCACATGATATGGTGGGTAAAAGATTCATTGAATATGAAATGGAAATAGTGGATCTTAAAATTTCTCTAATATTGTATTATGAATATTTATCTATTATATTAAAAACTGACATTATTACTATAAAATTTTAGATTGCTACTTTGACTTTTTTATTATTTCTATGTGCCTATTCTATTTTAGATATAAAATAATTTTCTAAAGTCATATCACTCTATGTGACCAAAACCAATCTAGTTCACTTAATGATTTTATTTCCTTAACTACAAAACCAGGGTTCAATTAGATAAGGCTTGTGGATGACAAATAGAAAAGCATAGATTTTGATACTCTTGTGTTCATGCATGTGCACAATACCTACAGAATTTTAAAACAAAATATTTACACTAAAAATAAATTACCTGCTCCTCTTTTCTGGGTCTATTTTACAATATTTTCTCTCATTGACACTTTTAATGTCTACCTTTCTTGTATCTTATGTCTAATTATATTCAAACTAAATGAATTTCCTTATAATTGTTTAAAAATCTTTCATATCTCAATAGAGAAGGTTTTCTGGCTAGCAGTTAAGATCAGTACTCATATTGAATCAATGTCTTCCTCTATAATGCTTCTTGGGTTCTGGTAGGTGGGATAAACATGACTTCTCTGTTATTAGACACTTGGCTTTCTTTTCTTATCATTATGCTGGGTATTTGACTGCATCCATAAAAATAGGTTCTCTAACCAAGAGTAAAAGCAGCATGAATCAAAGAGGATAAACAGATATTTAAAAGATTTTGGTGGGTATAACTTCTACATTTAGTCCACAAACTGTGGAAGCACATCCTGGCCATAGGCATCTGACTTGATTCTTAGTATCTGCTTATGAATTCTCTCCAATCAGAGAGCAGTTGAGTACCCCCATAAATTATATGCCACTATTGCATCAGTGGGGATATCTTGTCTAGCTGGTTGATTTTGTGGCATGCAGGGTCAACTGCTTGTTGACACTGTAGGTAAATTTATTACCCTTTTGCTTTCCCAGCATTTTCTAGCACTATAGCAGCTTGCCAGCTGGCTTGGTGCACATGTATTCATTAAGCTGGCTTTCATCATGGAAAGCTTTTCATTCACTTTTATTATGAAGGAATTTTTTTTCTGGATATATTAGTTTGAGTTGGAAGCTGTGGTCTACCAATATTTGAAATAGTCCATTCCAAGCTCATCTGGCTTTCAGAGATTCCACTGAAAACTCAGAAATAATTCTGATGGGCTTGCTTTTATAAGTGAAGTGCTGTTTTTCTCTTGCTGCTATTAATGTGTTCTCTCTCTCTCTCTCTCTCTCTCTCTCTCTCTCTCTCTCTCTCTCTCTCTCTCTGTTTTATGTGTTCAGTATTGTCAGTATAATATGATGTAAGGAATTTCTTCCCTGGTCCTGTCTATTTGGTGTTCTATGGGCTTCCTGTACCTGAATGGGTCTTTTTAAGATTCAAAAACTTTTCTTCTGTAAGTTTATCGAAGATATTATCTATGCCCTTGACCTGAAGTTATTTCCCTTCTTGTATGCCATGATCTGAATTCTTGGTCTTTTTCATGTGTTCCACATTTTCCTCTTGTTCTCTTCATACTATTTTATTTATTTGAACTTGTCATTGATTTTGGTCTCATGATCTTTTTCCTCTGCCTTGCACTCAACCCCTGATAGTTTTTCCACCAACTATTCTATTCTGTTGGTGAAGATTTTAGTGGAGCCTTTTTATAAAGGTTATTACATTTTTGTTTTCCATTAGATTTTACTATAGAATCTCCATCTCTTTATTGAATATTATTTTTATTTTGTGATTTGAATTTCTTTCTTAGGTAATTCATTACTGCATTTGATCATGTCCTCATTGATTTTTTTCAATGTACCTTGAGGTTGTTTTTGTTATTGTTGTTGTTATTGTTTTTGATTCTCATCCATTCCATTCAACCCTCTATTTAGTAGCTTTTATTCTCTTCTATTTTATCCAGATATTTATTGATTTTTTTGTTATGTTTGTTGTTTCGTTCCATTTTACAATAATTTGTTCATGGCCTTCTTAAGATTGTTGGATAAGCTTATTGTAATTACGTTTTGGAATTAATGCCTGGCATTTCTTCTAAGTGGATTTTATTAGAGGCATTTAATATGGGATTAGGCATTCTTGGTGAGGATATTTTACTTTGGTTTCTTGTATGGTTTGGGGTTTGACCATCTTGAGATAGTCCTTTTGGCTTTTTGAGAATTCATCAACAGCAGCTCTTGTTGAACCTCTGTCGAGTAGCCTGGTTAGCCATGATCTATCTTCACAAGGGAGGTAGGTTTGAGTTTGGTACACTGAAGACAGAGTGTGCTCCTTCTCTGTGTACAGTCTCCCTTTGGATCTGAGTTGTGCTTTGAGCTGCCTACTCATGCCCTGGGTTATGTATATAAGACAATCAGTTCAGAAGTCACTGCTCAAGGTTAAGGTGACAGCAAATAAGGCTGATTATTCATTCCAGTGAATGGGAACTGAGGTTATTTTCATAGTTAGGGACATGGGATTTCACTCACCATGGTTCTGGGCAGTCTAGTTGGTGCCCATGCTGGGTCATTTAATCAGCAGGGTAGTCCCAACTCTGACATACAGTTTGGCAGGCAGATATTTAGGTCAGCACCAAATGGGGCTGATCCCCAATCCAAATAAGTGCTTGCTGGTGTTGTACCACTGACAGAGGTGTGGGAATATTACCTGGGCCATGAAGGTCCTCCTTGGTGCCCAGAGGAAGAGAAATTAATAAGCTCAGGATTCCTTAGTAGTGACACCCACTGGTGGGAAAATGGGGAGTCTAATAATCACTCTCTTATACACACACACACACACACACACACACTCACAAATACAAACACATGCACAGAAATATAATGGTCACCTACAAATGTTTAAAATATAATTTTAGAATAGGAAAAGTATTACATCTCTATATTATCACTTTTACTTTTAAAAGTACTTACATTCTGACATGTTTGGGCCTTCAATGCATTGGTTTTTACCTTTACATATTTTTATCATTTTCCCAATGAAAAAATAGTTGGCCTACATTTAACACTAGTAATCTTCTTAACAATGGTAATTTAAGTCTAAAAACAACATTTCTTCCTATAACTTCAAACTTGCTATTTTTTGATTAACTGTACATCTTTTATATCTTTTTCTTCTGCCAAGCATAACAGCCCATTACTATAAAATTCAACTTTGCTCCAATTCTCAGGTTTTGGGACAGCTTTTCCACCTGTAGTCAAGTTCCAACAAAGTTTGCAATATCATAATCCATGTCTCACAGTCCACACAATTCTGTGCATTAAGGTTTTTCAAACTTTCTCACCAAAATAGACAATCAAGGTCTGCTTATATCACTGCAATATTTTCCAGAGTAAATTATTGATCCTTCTGTATCCCTACTGCAAATTTCAAAAGACTAAAACTCACATGGTCACAATCATCATGACAATGACTATACTTCTCAGTACAATTTTTCTGCTGTATTTACCTTCTTATTTCTGGGATAAATATTTGACCAGAAGCAGCTTATATAAGGAAAAAGTTTATATCAGGATTACAGATTCTAGGGAAAGCTTCTACATGGTGGAGGAAGCTGGCTCACTTCATAATACAAAAAGAGATAATGAGAACAACCAGAGCTTAAGCTGGCTCAGAACAAACCAATGGAGTCAATATCTGCCCCCAGTGATACAATTTAAGTAGGAAGCATAATCAGGAAGCATAATCATTCAAAAATACCTGAGGCTATGGGGCATTTTTGCAACCAAAAATCCACAAGTATGAAAAGCTAAAAGTTGATTAAGTATACAATGAATCATAAATGTAATGCTCATACCTTGGAGTCAGGCATGAATCTTTTTCACTTGTATCTATAATGTTTTACTACCTCCCTGTTAATAATCCACTGAGTAAGGATATCATATTATATGTAATTAGTTTCACAATATTTGTCAATTAAT
The DNA here is from genome assembly GCA_004024765.1 of Zapus hudsonius. NCBI lineage: Eukaryota > Metazoa > Chordata > Mammalia > Rodentia > Dipodidae > Zapus > Zapus hudsonius. Next base: position 17,235 of record PVHP010012234.1, read on the forward strand.
TTGTTTAAAGTTTTCCAGGTTATAAATATCAGCATGTTAAAGCTGTGTCATACAGCTTTATCAAGCATATTTGCTGTTACATTAGTTTCCCTGGGGAAATGTGACCATAAGCCAATTTACCCAAAGTAACATACTAGAAATAGAACAAAATAGTAATTTCACTCAAATCTATCTTGGTGAACTAATGAATCTATTTGACTTTTTGATAGGTCCATGGGGAAAGTGTTACTAACAGGGGAGAGAATGGATCCTATATAACACTACTGGCTGCTTGGCAATTAGAGGTAGGCATTTTGGAATGCCTGTATGGGTTGAACTGTGGGATTTAGTGGAGACCCAGGGAGAATTCAGGACTATGGGATGATTGCTAAACAGAGTTGCTATTCCAGGATTGAAAATCATTTGCCAATTATTTTGGTTTAAAAACATGCAAGTGTTCCTTCTTTCCAATCAGTGCTTTTGTTTGTTTGGATAGTTTTATGGGGGTTTTGTCCCATAAGATCCCAAATATATATCATGATATAATACTGATCTTTATTTTGCAATCATTAAGTCATTTGCTATGAAAATGATGATTTTAGACCCATAATATTCAAGTTTATTCTCTGAGCTAATAGCCTTATAATTATTGGGGAGTTTCTGGAAGTTAAAATCTCAAACCCAGCCTCAATTCTTCTAATGCAAAATATAAAATTTTGTCTCTAGATAATATTTAGAAGGATAAGGGATTGAAAGTCACTTGTCAAAATGACAAGAATTTTGCAAAAGAACTAATGAATTTACAAGATAATTGGAAACATTTTGCTTCATAATTAGCTTTCAGTATATTCCTTAGTTGTATAGTGGTAGGTGTTGGCACTCACAATATTTACTCTATATGTACAGAGATGGTCTGTTAAACTAAAATAATTACCAATTGATTTGAGAAGTGAAAACTTTCCCCTAAATATCATAAGTCAGCTTAAATGATCCTCATGTGTTTTTTTAAAAGAGAGTATTTTTTCTAAATCATTATACCAATTTGTGCAAATGGATTAATCATTATTAGCCTGTCATTTGAATAAATTCTTCAGATTATGCATCTGTCACTTATCATCTAAACACTAAATGTTGTTGTAGATATACACAGTCTTCCTGTGTTATAATAATAGCTCATAAATTGAGATAATGCTGCATCTCATGTATTTATGGTAGTCAAGCATATCATTCTTTACAGACTTTTAATCAGACAATAAAATGAATGGATGGACAAGGCATCCACAGTTTTTCATTAGGGCATTTAGTTGCTTGTACAGAATTAAGATCATTTTAAAATGTTTTATTTGGTGCTTCTAAGTAAACAAAGGGCAAATATAAAATTATGAGTATTAAAGACTTGTAAATATTTCTAACAAATTTTTCATGTAGCATCTGATGTTAGATTTATAAATAATAAGGCAAAGTATGGGTATCTAAACTATAAAAAAATAATAATATTGACTAATGTAAGTGGCTAAAATTGAATTAGGTGAATTGGGACATTGAATTAAAAAAAAAGAAAAAGAAGGTTGGTTAAGGAAATTGTACAATCCTGAGTCTGTTCATGAAGAGGTTTTTGATTGATGATAGAAAATATTTAACTTTAGTTATTTTTATTAGTATACAGAAATTGGCTTTTTCAATTTGTTTTTTTAATGTCCATAATGAGTTACAATATTTAATGGGCAAACAATGAGTTGTTATCCCCAGTTCCCCAGTGCCCCTCTTCCCCATCCCCAATCAGCTGAATATCCTCCTCCATGGGAAATCTGGATAAGTCCTTGGGGCTGGGAACCATGGATGGCCTAGGAGTCAGCCTGGTTAACCCAGCCCTAGTATGTAGTTACTGAGGGGGGCCACGTCTCTGGATATTATTCCCCAAAAAGGCTCTCACAATCTTTCCACCCCCTCTTCTGCTCAGTTCCCTGAGTCGTGGTGGGTGAGTATCAAGGCTGCTTTATTGTTGAGAATTTAGGGGTCACTGTACTTCTGCTTTAGGTTGTGTCAAAATTCATTGGTGTCTGTGTCACTGGCTTATCCTGTGTTGGTGGATTGGTTGTGGCTGTGGGTTCCTTGTTCATCTCAACATACTCTGTGGGGTTCCATATGGATCCTCCATGGTATGTCTGGGGTGGCTCATCTCTTGCCAGAATCTCAGCTATTGGTCTGCAGTCCGTTGGTAGGTTTGGATGGGCCACAGCTCTCTCACTGCATTCTGAAAGATACAAACAGAATCTCCACCAGAGAGTTAGATCAGTACTGGTTAACTGAGATACACATTTCTGTATTAGGAAGATTCTATTTTATTAGCCCCTGTATCAATTACTAGCATAGTGCATCTCTCCTTGGGGGTCCCAGACTCCAGCTCCAGGTGCATATTGCCCTAAGTCCCCAGTTTCAGTTAAGGGCTACCACTCAATAAGTGGAATATTTGGCTGAATTTAAAAACTGTTCATTGTCTCCCTCAGGCTTTGGCTCCTCCATTGCTCAAGTGCTCCTTTCTTGGTTTGCTGTTCTATCCCAGTAGGAAGTGTGGTCAGCCAACTTATGGCAGCAGACTGTGTTTCATGCCAGTGTGTCTGTTTACTCCAGCTGTCATTGACCAGCTTCCCCTGACAGCTTATGCAGTGACTTCTAGCACTGTACTAACTACCATCTGGGGGCTGGGTATCATTCTGTGTCTCAAAGGGTCTCTCGATGCTGATCGATGGCTTTCTGTGGTTTCTTCAACCACAGGATCTTGCCTAGGCCTGAGGTAGTCATTCAAGAGCTTTAAGAGAATCCTGTCTTTTGTTTTGGGGGGGGGAAACGCATGGGTCATTAGGTCAACAGCTAAGTGAGGGAAGGAGCTCATGACTAGGACCAACGGTTGCCTGACTGATCAATTTTTTTACAGGCTTAGACTCTCCCCTTTTATTCACAACCCCTCTTGCCTAATGATGCCCAATACTCACTCAATAGTTTACAGTATGCTCATGAGGATTTAATGATTTTGAACACATTTTGATTTAGCCTCATATTTAAGTCATTCCCCACCCTCCATCCCTTACCCCTCATTCATAACCTCTCACTTCTTTCTGCTGTTCTGCATAGAGTTTACAGTTAGCCTGGTAAAGGACCACATATGAGCTAGAATATGTGATGTTTGACTCTGTTTTTTTTTGAGAGACCACTTAGGAGGATCTGCTCCAAGTCAAACCATTTTCCCCTAAATTTTGATATGTCGTTTTTCCTTTCAGCTGAATAGAATTCCATAGTGTAAATAAAACAAAGTTTTGTTATCCAATCCTCCATGGAAGGGCATTTTAGTTAATTCCAATTGTTGGCTATTATGAATTGAGCTGCTATAAACATAGTTGCACAGATGTCTCTATCCTGAGATGTGATATCTTGTGGGTAGATGCCTAGTTGAGGGATAGCTGGGTCCATTGGTAGCTGTATGGCCATTATTCTTAGGAGTCTCCACAGTGCTTTCCAAAGCAGTTGAACAAGATTGCAAATCCCACCAGCAGTGAATGAGGGTTCCTTTACCCCACATCCTCGCCAGCAATTATTGTTGTTGGTTTTCTTTATGATTGCCATTATGAATGGAGCAAGGTGGAATCTCATTGTTTTTTTTTTTTTTTTTTTTGCATTTACCTGATGCTTAAGGATCCTGTGCACTTTCTCATGTGAGTAAAGGTCACATGGGTTTCTTCCTCTGTAAATTCTCTGCTGAGATCAAGGTCCCATTTTGTGAGGGGGCACTTTGAGTTTTTGTTATTGATTTTTTTAAATTCTCTGTAAGTTCTGGAAATTAGGCCTCTGTCTGAGTTGAACCTGGCAAAAACTATCTCCCAGTTTGAAGGGAGTCTATTGACTCTGAGTATGGTGCTTTTGTCTGTACAGAAGCTTTTGAGACTGATCAGGTCCCATTGGTTAAGTGAATGTTGCACTTCCTGGGCTACTGGGGATTTGCTCAGGATGATATTCCCTACTCCTATCTCATGTAGGGTTCCTCCTATTTTTTTTTCTTCCAGGGTGTTATGGTTGTATGGTTAATATTGAGGTCTCTGATCCATTTTAGTTGATTTTAGTGCATGGTGAAAGGAGTGCATCTATTTTCATTTTTTTACAAATGTTTATCCAATTTGACCAGCACCATTTGTTGAAGATACTATCTTTAGCCCAGCAAACATTGTTGGTACCCTTGTCAAAGACCAAGTAACTAAAGTTACTTGCATTAAAGCCTGGGTCTTCAATTCTATCCCATTGGTCATACTGTCTGTTTTTCTGCCAATACCATGCTGTTTTAGTTACTATGGCTTTATAGTATGTTTTAAAGTCAGGTATGGTGATACATCCTGCGTAAGTTTTTTTTGCTCAGAATAGTTTTCGCTATTCGAGGTCTTTTCCCCTTCTAAATAAATTTTGAGTTTGTTTTTCTATGTCTTTGAAGAAGGAGGTTGGGATTCTTATTGGCATTGCATTGAATCTGTAGATCGCTTTTGGCAGGATTGCCATTTTTATTATATTGATTCTCCCTATCCATGAGCATGGAATGTATTTCCATCTTGTCACATCCTCCTGTATATCCTTCTTAAGTGTTTCAATATATTCCTTATATAAATCTTTCACTACCTTTGTTAGTGATATTCCAAGGAATTTGATTTTCATTGAGGTTATAGAAAACAGAGCAGTTTCTCTGATATCTTTTTCCAAATGTTTGTCTTCTATATATAGAAAGGCTACTGATTTTTGTGTGTTAACTTTGTATCCTGCCACTCTGCTGAAGGAATTGATCACCTTCAGGAGTTTGCTGATACTGTTCTTTGGGATATATATATATATATATATATATATATATATATATATATATATATATATATATATGATAGTATCATCTGCAAAGAGGGATAGTTTAATTTCTTCCTTTCTGATTTGTATCCCTTTTATGCTAATCTCCTGTCTTATTGCTTGGGCTAGAAGATCAAGCACAATGTTAAAGAACAGTGGTGATAGTGGACACCCCCGTCTTGTTCCTGAATGAAGTGGGAAATCCTTGAGTCATTCCCCATTGAGAATGATTTGTGCTTTAGGATATTTGTATATTGTCTTTGTCATTTTGAGGTTTAGGTCATCTATGCTTCTTTCCAGGGTTTTGAACATGAAATGGTGTTGAATTTTGTCAAAGGCCTTCTCAGCATATATTGAGTTGACCATGTGGTTTTTTTGATTGAGTTTATTAATGTTGTGAATTATATTTATTGACTTGCATATGTTGAACCATTCCTGCATCCCTGGTATGAAGCCTACTTGGTCCAGGTGAATAATAAACTTGATGTGGCTTTGTATTTGGTTTGCTAGGACTTTTTTTTTTTTAGGATTTTTGCATCCAAGCTAATCAGGGATATGGGTCTGTAGTTTTCTATTCTTGTTGCATCTTTGCCTGGTTTGGGAATTAGGGCCATGCTAGCTACATAGAAGGAGTTTAGGAGCCTAACTCTTTTTCTATGCCCCCAACAAGCTTCATAAAGAGAGGTTTCTGTTCTATGATTAAGATTTGGTAGAATTTGGCTGACAAACCATTGGGACCTGGGCTTTTTCATTTGGGGAGTTTCTTAATTACAGATTAAATCTCTTTTTTTGTGATCAGATTGTTTAGCATCTTTATCTGCTGTGGGATGAGCTTTGGTAGTTGGTAGGTATCTAGAAATTTATCCATTTCTTCCAGTTTCTCTAATTTTGTGGTATAGATGTTTTGGACATATAACCTGATGATAATTCCAATCTCTTCTGGGTCTGTTGTGTCCTCACCCTTATCATTTCTGCTTTTGTTGATTTGGGCCTTCTCTGTTCTTCGTTTGATTAAATTGGCCAGGGGTTTGTCAATCATTGATTTTTTTCAAAGAACCAACTCTTTGCCTTGTCTATTTTTTAATTGTTTTCTTCGTTTCCAGGTCATTAATCTCTACTCTGATCTTAATTGTTTCCTTGCATCTTGAGCTCCTAAGGTTGGAGTTTTCCATCTGTTCTAATGACCTTAGGTGGGAGGATAGGTGGTTGATTTAAGACCTCTCTGTCTTTATTATGAAGACGTTTAGTACAATGAATTTCCCCCTTAGGACAGCCTTCATTGTGTCCCAGAAGTTCTGATATGTTGTGTCCTCATTATCATATTTTTTCTAGGAATTTCTGAATTTCCTGTCTGATTTATTGTTTGACCCATTCATTGTGCAGGACCGTGTTGTTCAGACACCAATATCTGTTGAAATTTTGGATCTTCTCCATTACTAATTTCAAGTTTTAATATGTTGTTGATTGATATGAGGCAGGGGATTACATTGATCTTCCTAAATTTGTTGAGGGATGATTTATGGCCTAGTACATGGCCAATTTTGGAGAAGGTTCCATGCACTGCTGAGAAGGTTCCATGCGTTGCCGAGAAGAATGTGTAATCTGTGTCTTTGGGGTGGAATGTTCTGTAAATGTCTGTTATCCCTAGCTTGTCTATGGTGCTGTTTATCAACTTCATTTCCTTGTTTGTCTTTTGTTTGGGTGATCTGTCTAGGGATGACAGTGGAGTGTTATAAACTCCTATTATGATAGTATTGGTGTATATATCTGCTTTGCTTTTGAGTAATATATGCTTTTTGAACTGAGGGGCCCTTGCATTTGGTGCATACATATTTAATATAGTGATGTCTTCTTGTTGGATCATTACTTTGATGAGTAGGAAGTGGCACACCAGGTATATAACCACTTCAGACAAATTCCACAGCAAGTGTTTCACATTCGGTGTCTGGCTTATGTTGCTGGCTACAGGGGAATCAAACCCAGCCCATCATCATTTGCAAGCAAGCACCAGAGGCACAAAGGCGTCCATGTATCTGGAGTCTTTTTGCTTTGGCTAGAGGCACTAGAGTGTGCTCTCTCTTCTTTCTTTTTTTTCTCTTTTCTCTCCTTATAAGTAAAGCATTTTTTAAAGGAAATTTATCAGACTAGTTTACAACAGTCCAACAATAGCAGTCTTCAGACTCAAGAGTCAAGGAAAATGCATGTAGTAGCTGGTCAGTCCCTCATAGACCCACCCAAAAGGAATGTCTTCGGATTCCTAATCAGATCAAGTTCACAACAGAATTTAACCATCACAGATCCTATATTTGTGAATTTTATAAACATCTTATAATTGGTATCATCATAATTGATGTAGAATAATGTATCAGCACATCATTATGTTTATTGTGAAATGGTACATTATGAGATGTTATACCTCAGCTTACTATATACTCACTAATATGAGGATTGCTTTCACATTTGTGGCAGTTATGAAGAATGTTGCTATTACTGTAAATAGAAACTGAGCACCAACATTAATGTTGATGCTGAGGTAGAAAGGAATATGAGACTTGAGGACAGGATTATGCAATTGGAAGAAAAATTCCATTTAGCTAATAGTAATTAGTGAAGGCTTCTCTCCTCTGAGAAAATATAAATCAATATATTATTTCAGTAATATATTTTTACTCTTACTCCCTGTCATACTGAGTTTCTAAATTATGGTGGGATGCAGGATAGAAAGAAATTATAACCCCAACAGAAAGATTTTCTGTGTAAATTTTAGAAAAAGACATCATTTAAAGGGATACATTGCTGGCAAGTTCAAAAAGAAAACAATAGAAAATACTAATTCCTATCTTGCTTACAAGATATGAATTTGAGCTGGGCGTGGTGGCACACGCCTTTAATCCCAGCACTCGGGAGGCAGAGGTAGGTGGATCACCATGAGTTCGAGGCCACCCTGAGACTACAGAGTGAATTCCAGGTCAGCCTGGACTAGAGCGAGACCCTACCTTGAAAAACCAAAAACAAAAAAGGAAAAAAAAAACAAGATATGAATTTGCAATAGCTTTCTCCCCTTTTAAAAAATCTTTGCTATTTAGTATTTGGATCACTATCCACTTAAGATCCTCTAGGGAGGCACTTTAAAAGGAATGGTTCTTGTAGATACTGTAACATGTTTGTCATTTCTGTTACTTTCAATAAAGCAATCACAAAGTGTGTTCTAAGGCTTACTTAATCAAATTATCAAGTCCTTTAGTTACCTTGAAGGCTTTAAATATGAGGCTTTTTTGTGATTATGTAACAAGTCAAATGTCTATCCCAGTAAAAAAATGATAATGTACTTTATTGATAATTTGATTTTCAGATGATTCACTAAGCTCTTCTAGTTACTTTGTAGCTAAGCAATAAGGCCTATAGAAAAACATCTGAGTTACCCCAGAGAGAATTATGAATGCTAGCTTTGGTACTTATTATGCTCTGACATTATATTAAACTTCAAATAGTAGTCTACCCCTAAAGTCCCTTATCATACTGTACACTAATGTATGTTTTACATAAAAAATGATCCACCTATCCATCTTACTAAATTGGTGGTCTGAAGATGATTCATGGTGAATGTTGGCTGGAGCAATGAACTTATAGTGAGATATATAAAAAGTGGAATTTATCAAATGAATGTTTTGAATGAATGCAATACAATATAAATATTACTCCCTTGCCTGTGTGTAAATTTACGGATATGACTAGAAATAAAATGAGAGACTCATATTGCTTCCCCTAATTAGTGAACAGGTAAGGAAGTGGAGGATTTCTTGACCTCTATTTTAATCACCTATAACCTCAACAAGCATAGAATTTTTGATCTGATGAATTTCCTAAATTTATATGTACCCATTAATAAATTATTCTGTAAAACCAGAATATAAATTCCAGTGCTCACAATATAATTAGTGATTTTAAGTCTTATGACTTAAACATATGCAACCATGTAATCCTTTGTTTACATATTGATAATGGGGTAATATTACAGAATAATTCCTCATGAGGTTCAATATGAGCCAATTGAGATGATGAATATGTATGTATAATTGTATGTATGTATGTATGTATGTATGTATGTATGTATGTATGTATGTGTGTGTGTACAGAGAGAGATGGAGAGAGACAGTATATTCAGTACTTTATCACTGTGAAAGAATATTGTCACAAATTTCCTACTAAGCAAAAGCTGATATATATTTTGGACTTGAATGCCTTTCAATGTCCATGAAATCTCTATATTGGATTCATGAAGTTATAATTCTATTCTGAATTTTAGCCTCTTAGCACCAAGCATCTTCCTAAAAAATAAATATCAAAGTATTAAACACAGTATTGCCATTCTCTTAATATGAATGGTTTTGGAGATAAGATAAATGCACCCATTAAGTTCTTCATACAATGAATATTTTCTCTGAGTTCCCCAGTAAACATGGTTTCTCCTTATCGTGTCTTATTTTATCCTATTTCTAGACCTCTTAAAAACTCAGAATTGATCTCATTTTTGAAATATTCTTCCTGTTAAACACTGAATCTGTTTTTTTCCAATTGAGATGAGGATGGAACTCTATGTGCAACTTGTGTAAAGGATATATAAAATAGGAGCTCTTAAAACAAATTATGTTATGGAACCTCATAGACACAAACATGCCTTGAAATATAGACATCCCTGAATGATGGAATCCAAAGTGACAATGTTTGGACATATATTCCAAACAATCCAATAAATTTTTTAGAAGGTGGTGAAAAATAAAGTAGGAAATATATATATATATATATATATATATATATATATATATATATATAATATGAAACTTTAATTTCTGTATGTAGCCTGATTTATAGGTACTTCTTGAATTAATACATGGATTATAAATTGGATATTTCATCCAATATGAAAAATCTATCATAGAAAATGAAGATATTGCTTTATATTAAAATCCAGTTTTTGTTGAGGGCAATAAATATAAGAGATGATATACATTGGTGAATAAATATTTTTATACATTGTCTTTCTTCCTACTTAAGAATTGTCCATGTCTGGATAAACAGACAAATTATAACCACCAAATTACAATCTAATACCCATGTTTATGCTCATACGTATTATAGAAACCCTCATGGAGGGAAGGGAAATAGATTTGCAAAGATCATAATAAGGTCTTGATCACAATGGTGTAGGTACAGAGGATTCACACTAGTCCTGAACCTTTGTGGCCCACCTTATCACAATGGTGCTTGGTGAGGATACTTGCAGGGAAGAGAGGATTCACACCTTTGAAAAACTTATCTGTCCCTTAATATAACAATGGCAGGCGGTGAAGGTGTATGCTAGTGTAAGAATGAGAGAGAGAGGATTCATACACCTCACAAACCTTTCTTCTCTAGGTATAATAATGGTGTTGGTGAGGTTGTACACAAGGGAGAAAAACTGTAGTGCAGAAGATTTCTGCACTTAACAAAAGCTGTCTGTGCTTTGGTGTAATAATGCTGGGTCTGGAGTCGATTTTTTTGTTATTGTACATTTGCTTACTTGTCAACAACATATTATTTTGGTGACCTAAAAAACTGAGAAGATTTTACTAAATACTAACTTAAGTATGATATGGAAAGAGGATGTGTAATATGAAAATACAATAAATATTTTTGACACAGTTTATATTACATTGGATATTTACCAACAGTTTTAGAAATATTTTTGACACTCTTTCCAATCTTTTGATTTCTGGAAAAATGATTCCATTTCAAGAAAAGAATGGTAAAATAGAAACTCTTCCAATCCTATTTCTATGATGAAAAGAAGCAACAATTAAAAAAGATAAATATATTGTGCTGGGGAGATGGCTTAGCAGTTAAGGCACTTGCCTCCAGTGCCTAAGGCCCCAGGTTCAATTCCCCAGGACCCACATAAGCCGACCCACAAAGTGGTGGCTCTGGTGTTCTCTCTCTCTCTCTCTCTCTCTCTCTCTCTCTCTCTCTCTCTCTCTCTCTCTCTGTATCTCTGCTTAAAAATGAATAAATAAAAAATAAAATAAAATAAAAAAGAGAAATATATTGAGGAAGCATATCTAATTTTATGTTGGTATACTTTAATTGATATAAAACTATTTTCTTTAAGAGCATCAAAATAGATCCATTATGGTACAATTTATTCACTAACTTCCATGCCATGCTTTTTAACATATACAGACATTATGATGATGTTTTAATAATTTTCCCATGGAGAGTTTGAATATGCAGGTAGTTAAATAATCTAGTGTTCTAATTTAAATGGTGATTTAAAAGAAGGGGATGAAAATGGAAGTAAAAATTCATTGATATTAAGGTAAACTTAACTAAGTTATTATATTTTCTGAACTTACTGTCCTTAATGTGTGTTGCAGTCATCTTTGTGTCACTGGAAAACACACAGCCAAAAGCTGCTTGTGGGAAGAAAGGGTTTATTTTGGCTTACACACTTGAGGCAAAGCTCCATGATGGCAGGGGGGAATAAAGCATTCACAGAAGCTGGATATCACTTCCTGACCAACATCAGGTGTATAAGATCACCAGGAGATTTGCCAAACACTGGCCAGAAAACCTGGCTAAAACAGCCATGAGGCCGTCCCAACAACACCTTCCTCCAGGAATTACCAAATTTCCATAAACTGAGTACCTAGGATTTGGAACATATGACTTTATCAGGGACAACTAGATCTAACTGCAACATTCTGCCCCTAAATGAGTGCAATATAATAAATGCCTTATGAAACAATTCATTAAATTCCATATCATGAATTTTAATATATAAAGTTATTATGATCATGTTTTAGTATTTTTTTCCTGTGGGCAATTTGAACATGCAGATAGGCAAATAATCTATTGTTTTAATTTGTGCTTATTTAAAAGAAGGTGATGAGAATTGGAAGTGAAGAACTCATTGATATGGTAAAACAGAAAGTTATCATGTTTTCCTGGACTTAGTGTCCTTCATGTCTTTTATCAGTTTCATGAAGACCAATCACATTGTTTATCATTTTTATACATGTAAAATATAATTATTTTCTATAACTATAAATAATTCTGTTGTTTCCTCTGTTTTAAAATTGTTATTTACCCTTCAAATACTTTTAAAAACTAAGTATTGAGTGTCATGCCTTCATTTAAAGTGTCCTTCCCCACTTTTTTACATTAAGATGGCTTTGCAGGTACATGTGTATATTTTCCTCTCTTAATATGCTACTATAATTCAATACATCATATTGTTTTTTTAATTTAAAAGTGAAATTTTCCTTTGGGGAAGACTGTATAGTCAGTATTTTTAGTTAACCACAACAGAAACATACTGACTATTATCTGTGGAAAGGGATTATTTTTTTAAAGTGCTTCTTGTTCCCTAACTAACTTCTTTTTTAAAAAAATATTTTATTTATTCGTTTTCAAGAAGAGAGAGAGAGAGAGAGAGAGAGAGAGAGAGAGAGAGAGAGAGAGAGAGAGAGAGAGAGAAAACCATGGTTTATATGGGTCCTGGGGAATTGAACTCAGGGTCTTAGGCACTGGAGGCAAGTGCCTTAACCGCTGAGCCATCTCTCCAGCCCTCCTTAACTAACCTCTAAGAAAAATTTTTTGAAATGATGAAGCATGCCAGAGGGTCAGTGTGAGGGGTCATAGAATGTAGCCAAATGTTACAATTATGCTGCAGTTTGAATGACAACTCTCCCTCCAGAGTAGAATCTGTTTGTAATCATACCTGCTAATGTACATAATTTCCAAGTAGGAGATAATTTCTAATAATTGGATACCTGACTTTTCAGTTTAAGAAAGCATTATGCTCACCATACCTGACTTACTGTTCATGAGGTATAGACTTGCTATATTAACATCTCACTGGGATTGTATATTTTTTTTTATCCATGCTGCATCTTCAAAGGAAGAATCAAAGAAATTTGCTTTGGTGTTTGAGGAATGAAATTCATGGGTAAAGTTCCCCAAAATTAGTAGATTTGGATAAAAAATGGTGGACAAATTCCATTGTGAAAATTCACCATGAGGATAATATTAAAACTCAAATTAAGGATGCTGATGCAGAACAAAGTTGGATGGTAAGAGAACATCTTTCAAAATTGTGCATTCTAGAGTCAGTATACATAAAGCCTTAATGACAGGCACACAAAGGTCTCTGGGAGGAGAACATCTTGGCATGTATAATGCTTCTATCTTTTATTTATGCTACTATACCTGAATGCCTGAACATACAGAACAAACATTTATTTATCACAGTTCTAGAGAGGGAGAAGTCCCATTATCAAAGTGTTTACATTTTGTCTCATGAAAACTGTCTGCTTCCACTGTGACCCTTTATTGCTATAGTACTGTTGCAGTCAGGATTCTTGTTGCTGTGCAGAAATAACCCAAACAAAAGCGACTGTGGAGGAATGGGTTTATTTGGCTTACAGAAAAAACAGATTGAACCAATACAAGATTTGACATAAGCAAGGCACCATCAATCTCTAACTCCAAGTTCAATAGTTCTAACTAATAACAAGTCTCTTGGAGATCTGATTCCGCCCCTCCAGTTAGGCTACTCACAGTCTAGGAAAACTTCATCCAGTGCTGGCAGCTTGCCTCAGCAACCATCCATAGTCCTGGAATCTTATTGGGTCTCTATTTTAACCCACAGTTAATCCTTATGCCTCCATCCGGCTCCATGAGGCAAATAGTACACCTGCTTTACACAGTCAATGACCATTTTTCAAAACAAACTGTGTTCCAAATCCAATGACCCTCTCTTCTTGCATTTGTTATACTCCACAAAACCAGGTGGGCTGCCAATTTGTTAATCCAGGGGGGAACAGAGACATTCAGGCTCCTTACTTCAAAGAGTCCATATTTGCCCTGTTGTTCCAATGCAGACCAGCCGGCTCAATCTCAATGGTTGTCATCACTCAAACAATTACAGGTGGACAGGCAGCAGTTTCGACCCAAAGATCTTCCTTCCTGTGCCATCTCCATCTGCTCACACCAGTCCATTATTACGTAAAACAACCCTGTACAGGTTCCCAGGACACGGGAAGGCAGAACGCAACAAGTCTCTCACAGAAACTTCTTCTGGTACAGTTCTGACTAAGTTCTTTCTCACCCTCATAAACCATACCTCATAGTCCATAGTTCTTACTGCATTCAGGTCTTTTAATTCTGACCAGAATGGTTCTTCAAGGTGTACTCACAGCACTGCGAGGCGTTTCTCAGGCTGAAATTTCAAATCCTTCCACATTCCTCTGGTAGATCACTACCAGAAGACCAAAGCCACAAGATGAGGTTTCTAGCAGCAACAGATGACCCCACTTCTGGTACCAAAAATGTTGCAGTCAGCATTCTAGTTCTGTGCAGAAAGAACCCAAACAAAAGCAGCTTGTGGAGGAATGGGTTTATTAGGCTTACAGACTTGAGGGGAGACTCCAACCTGGCAGGGAAAACGATGGCATGAGCAGAGGGGTGGACATCACCTCTGCCACAGCACTGCAAACAGCGGCAGGAAGGTGTGCCAAATACTGGCAAGGGGAAGCTGGCTTATAACCCCATAAGCCCACCACCAACAACACAGCTTCATTGAGGTTGTAAAACCCAAACTGCCATCAGCTGAGGATAGATCTATCAGAACACATTCATTTGTTTGTGGGGAACACCTGGATCAAACCATGATAAGTACCCATATTATATTATATTCACATGGCAGAAGGCAAGATGCATGAGCCATATTCCATATCTTGTTTGCAAATTTTATTAAATTGTATCTACTATTATCTCAAGAAATATCAGATATTAAAAGTATTATGTACTTAACAATCTGGTAAGTACAACAAGGTATTTTATCAGGAAATAACATATTTTTGTTATAATGGGAGACTTGTTAACCAAGTCACCTATTAAATGTAATTTTGTAAATAAGTAACATTTAAAAACAAATAACAAAATTATGATGTATGAGGGTTGCATAATGTTCCCTATAGATTGAAAGATAATTATCTGTGGAGCAATGATTTAAAACTATGTTCACAAAATAACCAGTATTTGGAGAGTCCTAGAGGCCACCACTAGGGATGAAAATGATATATAAGAAGCACATTTAAGAACCCTCTTCACAACATGAGAGTTTGATTTTAAATTTTGGGGAAAAGACACTGAAAGAAAATAATGAATGCTTAATACTTCAAAACTAATCTCATACTATGAACTAAAGAGAAGCGAGTTGTAGTTTGTTATGTCCTAGTCATTCCTGATTGGAACCTGGTGATTAATGGATCCTGATATTTTAGTAAGCAAATTAACATTATTGTGTGAAAATTAATATGATTATCTCTGAAATATATGTTGTGTAGGATTCCTGGGTTTCTACATCTGAACTGTAGAAATATCTTTGTACAAGGATAAGCCTGTTTTCACAACATTAAAGAGAAAACATTCCTGGAATGATGTTTATTTTTTTAGGCAAGTGGTTGAAAGCAAATTTATTTGTTAAAATGACTCTCACAATTATTTTTGTTATTTCTCTTTTCAGCCCTCTTATTAAATCAAAATTCATATAAGAGGTTTAGACTCACAATGCAAATAATTTTCCTCTTGCTTACCAGCAGTATTATGACACTGATTTGAGTACAAGAAGATTTGAAATATACTGCTTTTTATTCTCATCTCTACAGAAAATACTATGATTCACTAATGATGCAAGTTCTGACTATAGGTTATGAGTACCTGCAGTATACACTAGCTCTTCCTATAGAAGACCCTTTATTTTCTAGGTTCTTCTCAATTACTGTCCCAGTCAATACCTCAGTGAAGACTTTCAGTACTAATGTATTTATAATATGTCTGACTAATTTTTATTCATAATCATATGACTGATCATTTTCATTGTAGCTCATTTTTTTTCCTCTGATGAACCCAACTTTATTTTTATTATTTTTTTTTAATTTTTTTATTGTCCATAATGAGTTACAACATTAATTTAGTGGGAAAACAATGAGTTGTTATCCCCAATTCCCCACTGCCCTCCCCTCCCCCCTCAACTGGATAACCTCCTCCATGGGTCATCTGGATCAGTCCTTGTGACAGGGGACCATGGATAGGCTAGTAATCAGCCAGGTTCTCCTGTCCTAACCTCTGGATAGTCTCCCCCACCACGGCTCTCACAATCTTTCCGCCCCCTCTTCCGCATAGTTCCCTGAGTCATGGTGAATGAGTAATAAGTTTGCTTTAAGGTTGTGAGCTTAGGGGTCTTTGTGTCGAAAATCGTTGGTTTCTGTTCCACTGGCTAATCCTGTGATGATTTAATGGCTGTGGCTGTGGGCCCCTTGTTCATCTCGTCTTTCTCTGCGGAGTTCTATTTGGATCCTCCATTGTATGACTGTGGTGGCCCCTCTCTTGCCAGAATCTCAGCTATCGGCCTATGGTCTGTTGGTAGGGTTAGATGAGCCCCAGCACTCTCGCTGCATCCTGAAAAATACAAACACAATCTCCATGGGAGAGTGATATCAGTGTAGGTTAACAAATATACACAATTTTAGATTACCAGGATTCGATTTTTAGTAGCCTCCCTGTCAATTGGTCCCATAGTGCATCTTGGCTTGGGAGCCTAAGAGTATGGGATCCGGTGCCTATCGCCCTGAATCCCAAGTTCCAGTCAAGGGGACCCCCTCACTAAGTGGAAAATTGGCCGAATTGAAAGCTGTTGATTGTCTCCCCCAGGCCCAGGCTCCTCCATTACACAAGTGCTCCTTTGTTGGTTCGCTGTTCCCTCCCAGTAGGAGGTGTGGTCAGCCTACTCATGGCCGCAGATTGTGTTTCATGTCAATCGTCTCTGTTTACTCCAGCTGTCGTTGATCATTTTCCCCTGGCAGCCTGTGCAGTGCCTTCCAGCACTACACTAACTGCCTTCTGGGGGTTGGATACCATTCCGGACGTTGAAGGGTTTCTCGATGCTGATCGATACAGTCTGTGGTTTCTTCAGTAACAGGGTTTTGCCTCAGGCCTGGGGAGAGCACTCAAGAGCTTTGACAGAATTCTGTCTTGTTGGATTCTCATGAGTCACTTTGGTCAACAGCTCAGTGAGGGAAGGAACCAGTGGTTGGAACCAGGGTTTGTCAGGCTGGTCTAATTAATCACAGGCTTAAACTCTGTCTCCTACTACTCATGGTCCCTCTTGCCAGGCGACACTCACTACTTTCTCAATAGGTTACAGTATGCTCATAAGGATTTTATGTTTTTGAACCTAATATGGTTTACCCTCATGTTTAAGCCATTCCCCTCCCCCCATCCCTTATCCCGCATTCATAACGTCACACTTCTTTCTTCTAGTCTGCATAAAGAAAACGGTTATCCTGGTTAAATACCACATATGAGGGAGAATATGCGACGTTCTATTCTCTGCTCTTTTGAGTGATCACTTAGTAAGATCTGCTCAAAGTCAGACCATTTTTTTCTAAATTTCGATATTTCATTTTTTCTCTCAGCTGATAAAATTCCATCGTATAAATGTACCACAGTTTCTCTGTCCATTCCTCCATGGATGGGCATTTGGGCTGAGCACTTCTTGACATGCTGGTCTCTTTCATATAGCAGTATGTTCAGCATTCTCTGGGTAACTGTCTGTATTTCATATCAATAGTCTCTGCTTTTTTGAAATATCATTGAACAATTTCCCCTGGAAGCTCATGTAATACCTTCCAGTGATAGACATCTGGGAGCTGGTTACCATTCTGTATCTAGCAGGATCTCTTGGTATTGTTTGATGACACTCTGGTTTCTTCAGCAATAGGGTCTTACCTTTGGCTTGGGGCAGGTATTTAAGCACGTTCACAAAATTCTGTCTTGTTTTGGGTACCTCATGGTTCTCTTTGATCCAAGCTCAGTGTGGGAAGGAACAATTAACTGAGATAGGGAGTCTTAGGTGTGATCAATTTTTCTTGGGGTTAGGCTTCCTCCTATTATATTCCTACCAGGTGGTGCCCACTGCTTCCTCAGGAGCTTACTGTATGAAAGTTAGGATTTTATGGTATGCATTTATTCTTAGTTTAGCTTATTATATAAGTCCCCACACCCTCCCATTTCTCCCGCCCCCAATTCCTTCCATATCCCTGTACAGTCTCTCAATTCACTGACTGCTTTTCTTAATATTCAGGCTTAACCTGGTTAGGAACCACACAGGAGGGAGAATATGCAGTGCTTTATTATCTGTTCATGTGTAAGGTCACTAAGAATTATCTGCCCCAAATCCAACCACTTTTCTTTAAATTCCATTATGTCATGTTCCTTTCAGCTGCATAGAATTTCATAATGTATAATTACCACAACTTTGATATCCATTTGTCCAGTGATGGGCATTTGGGTTAATTCCATTTCTTTGCTATTATGAATTGAGCTGCTATAAACAGAGTTGAGCAAATTTCTCAGCGCTTTCGTGAGGAATCTTGGGTGTAGATTCCCAGTAGAGGGAGATCTGGGTCCATTGGTACCTGTATATACATACTATTCAGGTGCCTTCATACTACTTTCTATAATGGTTGTGCAAGTTTGCAATCATACCAGAAGTGAATGAGGGTTCCTTTTTCCCTGTATCCTCTCCAGCATCTATTGTCATTGGATTTTTTAAATGATTGCATTCTGATTGGAGTGAAGTGGAATCTAATTGTTGTGATTTGCATTTAGCTGATTAGTGATGCTGAACATTTTCTTAATTGAGGTTAGTCCATTTTTATTTCTTCTTCTGAGACTTCTCTGTTGAGTTCAGTGCCACATTTTGTGAAAAAGCTGTTTGTTTTTTTTATTATTTAACTTTTTGAGCTCCTTGTAGATTTTAGATATTAGGTCTCTGTCCATGGAATAGCTGGCTTAGATTGTCTCCCATTCTGATGGTGGTGTATTGGCTTTGAGTATGGTATGTTTGTCTGTACAGATACTTTTTAGCTGGATGATATCTCATTGGTTCAGTGATTGTTACACTTCCTGGAGATTTGTTTAGGAAGTTTTTGCCAACAACTATCTTGCTCCTCCTAATTTTTTTTTTTCTTCTAGAGTTTCAGGTCTCATATTGAGGACTTTTGCCCATTTAGAGTTGAGTTTTGTGCATGGTGAGATAGTGAATCTAGTTTCATTTTTTACATATGTTTAGCCAATTTGTCCAGCACCATTTGTTGAAGATGCTATCTTTTTGCAAGTTGATGTTGTTGGCATCTTTGTCAAATATGAAGTAATAGTTGCTCTAGCTTAGGGCAGGGTCGTCAATTCTGTTCGATTGGTCTATCTGTTTTTATACCAGTGCCATGCTGCTTTTGTTATTATGGTTTTGTACTATATCTTTAGATTGTGTATAGTGATACCTCCAGAGGAGCTTCCTGTACTCTGGATAAAAGTTTTTAAAGCCAAACAACTTCATCTTGGGTCACATGCCAAATGTGGAACTGCAGGTGTTTGATGTTTGCCCTACAGGTTATTAACTTGTATTGGTCTAGTCTTTTCTTCTTAGGCCTTTTTTTCAATGCAAATGTTACTCCTTGCCATTATGTGTTAGAAGACTTTAATGTGTGTTTTGATTTTACAGTGCTCACAGTTAAGAGAGAGTCTTGAAACTCAGATGAGACATTGGACTTTAGAACAATGTTAAAATAGGTATTGGAACTTTTAAAGGTATACCGATTGCATTTTAAATTGTGAAATAATTATGAGTCTATGGGAGGAGCAGGGGCAGCATGTGGTGATTTTGAACAGGAATGTTGGCAAAGTCGTAGGTGGTTGTGAGCAATTATTGAAAAAGAATTTGTTGTTAATACTAAACCAAATTTAAAAACAGTTCTTTCAGAATTTAAGTCTCTTTAAGACTTTAATATCTTATATTAAAGTCTGTTAATGTTTATTTCAACGGAGCTGCCCAAGAATCCTGGAAAGTTAAAATGTAGAAATCTTAAAAGTCTGGAATTTTGGGCTGGAGAGATGGCTCAGCGGTTAAGGCACTTGCCTCCAGTGCCTAAGGCCCCGGGTTCAATTCCCTAGGACCCACATAAGCCAGACTCACAAGGTGGTGGCCCTGGTGCTCGCTTTCTCTTTCTCTCTCTCTCTCTCTCTCTCTCTCTCTCTCTCTCTCTCTCTCTCTCTCTCATCTCTGCTTGAAAATGAATAAAAATATTTTTAAAAAGTTTGGAATTTTAAGATATGTTATTTTAGTATAAACTAATTTTATTGATAAGGAACCTAACTCCCCCAACAGGAATGAGTATTCACTTTTATCACAAAAAATTAAAATAATTCTCTGAGATAATATTTGTGTCATTTCTAACTAAATTGTTGTTTGCTTTTGATAAGATCAGAAAAGCAAGAAAAGGAGACATTCTTATTCAGTATTATCTCACAAGTCATTGGTGGTCTAATAGTTTCAATAAAAGTTATTTTAGTTTACTGATCTTTAAATAGCAACTTTATAAAATGTCCATTGAATAGTCTTTAGTAAGTGATTACTCACATGAATATCTCAAGAAAGAAGACATCTGAGTAAGGTGGTACATGTCTTTAATCCAAACACTCAGGATGATGTGAGAAGTATGAGAAATTCAAGAACAGTTTGGGTAGCATAGTGAGACCATGTTTTCAAGCTCAAAATACCTAAACAAAATAAAAATAACAAAAACATTCATTAAATAAATAAAAATAAAGCAATGTAATAAAGCAAATATATTTTAAATATAAGGCACATAGAGATGTTTAAAAATATGTTGTGTATGAAAAGAAACAGAACTTAAAGCTCAGAAACTGTGGGTTTATGTCATAATTCCTCAAAACTCATAATTTTTATACTTCAGTTAATTAAAGGCTTAGCCTAAGTTGGATCTGGTGGCTCAGGGCTTTAATTCCAGCACTTAAGATGCTGAGGTAGGAGGAATACCATGAATTAGTCAAGGCCAGTCTGTACTGAAATGAGACCCTGCCTCAAAAGAGACAAATTGTTAGCCAATATCATTACATTCATAGCCTTAAATTCTTATGTTTCTTTTAAAATTTTGAATAAATGAAATTATATTAAAAGCATAAATCTATAACTGAAGCATGTATTCCTGAGGTATTAACAGGTATTAAATGAGCAATGGAAAGATGAAAATTCTGCACAATTTGAGGATATATATTAAGACAGAGTTCATGAACATATAGGGGGAATAAGCACACTGTAAAGATTGAACAAGGAAAATGACATCAGGTTGTGAAGGTGAAATGTCTGTAGGGACCACCCCTCCCCTTCCAGCCCCTCCCCTTGAATGGGAGGTGTTTAGTTAGAGCTACAACCTAGGTGCTAAAACTGATTGGTCAAATATAAACCAATCAGCTGTCTCTCTGACTCACCTAGGGTGGACTTAAAACTAGCTTCTGTAGAGGAAGTAGGCAGGCCCCCTCTTCCCCCACATGGCAATGGAGTAAAAGGAATGCTAACCCAGGCCTCAGTGAGGTAAGACAGGGTAGGCTCCAGACCTTTTCTCTCACGAACCTCTCTTTTTCATAAAGGGAGCTTTCTGTTATCTTTTCTTGGGCTGTTTATCTAACTAAATAGTAAAAGCTCTGTGAACTCTGACACGTGTTTTCCCCACACTGGTGGCAGGAAAACTCTATGACTTCCCACATCCAATTTCCCCATCCAACTCCCCTTTTCCTGATCTACTAAACTAGAATAAATGTGTAACTAAAATTTAATTCTGTCCCTGTAACTTCCCACATGATGACTGGGAAATTTCCCCATCCAACTCCCCTTTTCCTAATCTACTGCATTAGAATAAATGTGTAATTAAAGTTTAATTCTGTCCCTGTGTACAATTCTTTGGCATTAGAGGACAAGAACTCGGAATAGGAGGAGGGGGAAGGGAGGATTCCAAAACTCTCTCTCTCTCTCTCTCTCTCCCCCCCCCGTGTTGCTTACAATTATTAATCATCAGCAACACGTATCAAGTTGATGTCAGTACATATAATAGAAGCAGAGGTGTTTAAGGTTGACAGGAAAGCAGTAAAATTACTGATGACAAAATCAAGGAGGTATAATTCAAAAATGAAGCTATAGATAGGTAGGTACTAAAGGACATAAATTTTCTGAATACCAAATTGTACCTATATATTTACTTGATGTACATTTTATAATCATAACTAATTGAATTGTATACTTTATGAAACAAAATTGTGAAATGGTGAAATCATACTTCTCAGAATAAAACTTGCCTGGTGGATAGAAACGATTATATATCTGTTTATGTGACTCTGAAATTAGGTAAAACATGTATTTACTTTGTAAAAACATTACTTTAGGGTAAATCTATGGGCAAAATTAAATACTATTATACCATGTTCCCTTCTCTCATTCACAGGCATATTTCCTGGAGGAAACTTGAGGCAAGAAAATATGAAATTACTTTTTTCTTAGATGATTGAATTTCCATGTACTTTTCAGAATGGAAGAACTTCACTTTCTGAGTGTTAGTCAGATATCATAAGTACCCTTAGAGATAAATAATTGACTGATTCTTCCAGCATCTCATGGGATAAATGGCCACTTGTACCTATTCTAAAGAAAAAAACAATGTCTGGTCAGCATTTTGAGATTCTCATCTATAATAAACCTTATTAGAACAATGCTGGTTCCTAACTGAACATATTTTAAAGGATATTAATGGTAAATTTGAGTGTGTATCTCTTTTTCCCTTTGCCTAGGTTTAGAATTTAACTCCATTTTTTATTTAAATATAGCTGTAGCAGAGTGGTGTACATATTTCTTCAGAGACTTAGCCATTATAATATGGGATGATGGATACAAAGTAGTGTTGGTAATCATCTTGGATTTCTTTGGCATGATTAGCTGGTACTATCATTTCTAAAGGGCGTTATGCATCTTTTGATTCAGATCAAGGATCATTCTTGTGTAGTTAGACACCATTCATTAATTTGTCATAATTTTCCCACAACAACTCTTGATAACAACCCCTCATTCAGAAAATATTGTTGAGTTGTTTTGTTTCAGGAAATCAATGTATTAAAGTGTAGTTCTGCTATATAAGTCGTGTCTATGCTGTTTTCCAGAAGCTCATATGTGACCTTTATGAAAGCTATGCCTTATCTTGTTGAAAGTTATAATTAATTATTTTTCTGAATTCCAAGCAAGTATAAGGGCACATAAATTACTAAGAGTTTTATAGAGTTTTACAAAGTAGGGTGATTGAATGGATTCAAATAAATCACAACCAATTTACCAATTATTAAGTCAATTATCATTTATCTTGAAATAGGACTCCAGTGAATGATTTTTGATGTGACATATTATATAATTGACAGTTTTCTTATCATAAAACAATCTCTTGTTTTGAGTCTTTTGAAAATTTATGTAATATTAAGGCTATTATGATAATGTGCATTTTATAAAATTATCAGAAATGTTAAAGACATAATTCACTTCAGATAGAATATCCATCTTTGGTAAAATAGTTAAATGCTCAAAACATTAAACTCTGGCAAGATTAGGTAATAATATTAGTAACCACTACTTAATCTCTGCATCCAGTTATGTAGAAAATAAGTTTTTTTAAAAAAATATTTTATTTTTCAAGCAGAGAGATACAAAGAGAGAGAAGAGAGAGGTGGGTCTGGCTTATGTGGGTCCTGGGGAATTGAACCCAGGGCCTTAGGCACCAGAGGCAAGTGCCTTATCCACTGAGCCAACTCTCCAACCCGAAAATAAGTTTTAACATATAACTTTAAAATCATATTAAGCCCAGGAGAATATGCAGTAGTTGAGTACAATTACTTTTATACACCTAAAAAACTTTGTGAGACACTCTTTCCAGTAGTGATAGAACGATTTTAAAGTGGAGAACTTTCTGAAGGGACAGAATGAGCACCTTATCTTACATCATAATTTTAGAAATGTATTCTTTATTAAAAAGTAATTAAAGGAACTGAATCCGCCATTTTAACCTATAAATAATGGGTATTTCTTAGCCACTGAAAGTTTTTTTTTTTAAATAAACTGATTCATTTTCATGGTTCTCATATTTTCATATGGGATATTTTCAGATTCTGCCTTTGACATAATTTTTGACACAGTATTTACCACTGATCAACAGCAAAGTGTGAGAAGGAACCAATAACAGGGACAGGGAAATGCAGAGCTGAGTAATTTTTCTTGGGGTTAGGCTTCATCACATTCTACAATTCTGACAGTCAGACTTCTTTCAAAGCTCTTGAATACCTGCCCCAGGCTTAAGGTGAGACCCTATTTCTGAAGAAATCACAGTGTTGTCAAACAACATCAAGAGAATCTTTAGATACATAATGGTAACCATCTCCCAGATGGTAGCATGTCTAACACTGGAAGGTGTTGCATGAACTGCCAGGGGAAATTGGCCAATGATAATTGGAGAAAGTAGAGACCACTGATAAACAACATAGACTGTTATGATGAGACTGATGAACACATGTCTATATGGAAGAGACCATCAAGTCAAGAAATGCTCATCTGTACAATAGTAGCATGAAAACTAGGAGGGTAATCAAGGGCTTACTGATTGGTTAAGAGATCCATTAAGTGATAAATACCCTTAACTGGAACAGATATCCATGGAAAATTCCTATGGGGACCAAGAACCGGGGCACTATGGGGAAATTCCCACTAACAGAGAGTTACAGAGAGGCTAAACAATTAGAATATTGCCAAAATAGCAAAATTTGTCTCATTAAACTTCTACTGATCTCACTCTTCGATGGATATTCTGTTTGTATTTTTCAGAAGGCATTGAGAGAGCCAGGGACAACTCAATTCCATCAACAAGACAAGGGTTGATGGCTGACATCTTGGCAGGAGTCAAACTGCACCTAGCCTTCACACAGGGCCCAAATGAAACCTATGAGAAAGTGATGACACAAACAATAGACCAATCACCACAGCAAATCTGATAACCCATGAAAGGTCAATGGATACAGACACCAAGGATAACTCACAACACGGGCCAAAGATCCAGAGATATTTAAGATCTCAACAATAAATTATACTTAAAACTCGCCCACCATGACTCAGGGAACTGAACAGCAGAGAGGATGCAAACAATGTAAGAGCCATGGTCGGGGAGAATATCGAGAGACATTGCCCCCCTCAGTATAAATGCACAAAGGAAGTAGGATAAAGAAAAACTGGCTAGCTGTGGTGCAGTTCATAACCCACTACCCTATAGACAGATCCAGTATGTGCACCAAGAAGGGACCCCAGTGGGTAGGGGACAGAGATGAGGGAAATGTGGTCGCCATCACAAGATTTGTTAGTACAATGTATATAATTATTCATAATAAATATATTAATTTAAAATATTTGCTATTTAACATATTTGTTATAGTATAAAATCCTTGGACTTTTGAAGGGGGTATAATGCCACCAAATCAGAGAACTAAAGGACAAAACAGTACAGTAAGGATTAATATTAGCAACAAACAATGTAAAGCATTTATTAAAACTCACACAATGAAACCCATTAGTTTTTATCATAAGCAAATAAATCATTTGAAAGTCAAAACAAATAGTTTTCAGGACTATGCAGAACATTGTGATGGTCACCATTTTCAAGAGTCAATGGTTTAGTACATATTACCTAGTATCACAGTATCCAGTGCATCAGAAGCCAATTGTTAATGTCATAGCTTGTTGTGAGAGGTTGGACGTGGTACTAGGATTCAGTGAGGAATATTGCTACTCACCCTATGTGCCATGGCCACTCACAAGAATTATCTAATCAAGAGGACAGTGTTTCAATCAAGAGACTGAAAGGGTATGAAATGGATATCAATGTATCAATTAACAAATTCTTTGTTGAATAGTAGAAAAGCACTCAAGATAAAAACTTCCAAAGAGAGGATATGTGTTTTTAGAGAAGCACATATAAAAGAAATTTAATTTAAAGTAAGGTCAGCATAGACCTCTCTGCAAAGCTTGCCGAGGAGAAAGGTTTCAATTGGAGTCGAATGGTGGGGGGAAATATAAAGAAAGTGACATGGCAGGAAGAAGAAGGGACTGGTAAGTACTGAAACATTTTAAGTCAGATAAAACATGAGTTGATTAGATCATCAGAACTGAATATATTCTTTCTGCATTACAGGGAGAGTTTAGCAAAAGGGAGATGCCATGGTTTGATCCAGGTGTCCCCCACAAACAAATGAATGTGTTCTGATAGATCGATCCTCAGCTGATGGCAGTTTGGGTTTTACAACCTCGATGAAGCTGTGTTGTTGGGGGTGGGCTTATGGGGTTATAAGCCAGCTTCCCCTTGCCAGAGTTTGGCACACCTTCCTGCCGCTGTTTGCAGTGCTGTGGCAGAGGTGA
>PVHP010012235.1:0-43681 GCA_004024765.1 Zapus hudsonius
GGGGGGGCGGGCGTGATGGCGCATGCCTTTAATCCCAGCACTCGGAAGGCAGAGATAGGAGGATTGCCCTGAGTTCAAGGCCACCCTGAGACTACAGAGTGAATTCCAGGTCAGCCTGGACTAGAGCGAGACCCTACTTCGAAAAACCAAATAAATAAATAAATAATTAATTAAAAGGATCATTCATATGGCCTAAAAGTTACTACAGGTATAAAACCACATACTGCTACACCCTCCAGAGAAGAAATTCAAGAATTCTTGCCACATATCAAAGCAAGGGAATCACAGAATCTCTAAACTGGGAAGAGGGTAACTAATTCAAACATCTACAAATAGCTCATCAGAAAAAAGCACAAAAGTAGCTGGAGATGGCTCAGTGGTTAAAGGTAATTGTTAGCAAAGTCTGCCAGCCTAAGTTCAATTCCCAGTACCACATGAAAGCCAGATGCAAAGTGGACCATGTGTGTGGAACTTCACACTTCATTTATATGGCATTAGGCCCTGGCTTGTCCACTCTCATTCTCTCTCTCTGCTTGTAAATATATATATAAAGCACAGCTCTATAGCTCAACATCAACTCAAAAAAAAAAAAAATCCTATCTATCTGGGAATGGTGGCATACACCTTTAATCCCAGCACTTGGGAGGCAAAGTTAGGAAGATTGCTGTGAGTCTGAGGCCATCCTGAGACTACATAGTGAATGTCAGGTCGGCCTGGACTAGAGCAAGGCCCTACCTCAAAAACACAAAATTCTAGGCTGGAGAGATGGCTCAGCAGTGAAGGCACTTGCCTCCACAGCTTAAGGACCCAGGTTCAATTCCCTAGGACCCATGTAATACAGATGTACAAAGTGGCACATGCATCTGGAGTTTGTTTGCAATGGCTGGAGGCCCTGACACCCCCCCCCCCACAATCTCTCTGCTTACAAAGAAATTTTTAAAAAATTATTTTTTAAACCCTGACTTTCACTATCCACCTTGTAGAATGCTCTTTGGATCTACTCTCCGTAACCAGGAGGACTACTCGTGTCCTACAGTCACTTCCTTTTCCTTTTTCAGTACTGAGGATGATTTACCACTGTGCCAGTACAAGCAGAACTCAGTATTTCTGAGTTCAAGGCCAGTTTGGGATTAAATAAATGCTAGGTCAGCCTGGGCTAGAGTGAGACTCTGCCTCAAAAACAAAAGGGAAAAAAAAAAAGGCCGTGGGGGGGGGGGGAATCAGGTGGTGTACCTAACCTTTTATCTCTGGGAGGCAGCCTCTATCTTTCATACTGCTTACCAATCAAGGAACAATTGTTTATCATGTGAGTCAAGGTGACCATGAAGGGGTCTCAGTGAAAGGGAGATGCCATACATCTAGGCTTCAGGCAGGGATTTAGAAGGCCTCATTGAGACTTTCAGGAGTTGTGAAAATATCCAGCTGACTCCTGGGAGACTGAGGAGGAGCAAGGTGTAGGAGCCAGCAGCTAGACCCAACATAAACAGCAATTTAAAGTGGTAAGGACCTTTCTAGGTAACTAATCCAGAGGTAGATCTTCCTCTGTAGTTTCTGTCAATCAATGGAGAGGAAGATGGGCCCACTAAGTCTTTTGTCTTCATTGCTATAATCATTCTAAAGCTCTCTCTTCTGTATAGGTTGAGTCCTGCTGTTCCCTTCAACTAAGCCCTCAACACACAATACCAACATTTATCCTGTCATCCCCAATACAGATTGATACCTCCTTTTCCTTTCCTCAGCACCAGAGCTGGACAGTATTTTTCTTTCAATAGCCTTAGCTTAGACCTACATAGAGACAGGATCAAAGAATTCTTTTAAAAAAAAAAATGACCAGAGAAAAACAAAACCAACCCTGTCCTTGGTAAGAAAGGGAGGAAAATGCTGTCTAATGCCAAGCAATTTATTAATGACTTAATAAAGGAATCTGGAATTTTGGGGCTTTTTCTGAAATAGGGCCTCACATATTGCAGGCTGGCTTTAGAGGAGCATGCACCATCACTCCAGGTTTATGTGGTGCTGAGGATTCAAACTAAGGGCTTCATGCATGCTAGGCAAACACTACCAACTGAGCTAAATCCCCAGCCCAATTGCTGAGATTTTGAGGATGTTTTGTTGTTTATTCAAGGTAGGGTCTCATTCTAGCCCAGGCCAACCTGGAACTCACTCTGTAGTCCCAGGCTGGGCTCAAACTCTGTGATCCTCCTGCCTCTGACTCCCCAGTGCTGTGATTAAAGGTGTGCACTACACCACACCGGGTAAGAGCTGTTTTTTGAGATAATCTCTCACTATATAGCTCAGGTTGGTCTTAAATTCTTAAATCATGCTGCCTCATCCTTTCAAAATTTTGGAATTACTTAAAAAAAAATTTTTTTTTTCTTTTAGATGGAGTTTTGCCATGTATCCCAGGCTGGCCTAAAAGTCATGATTCTACTGCTTCAGTCTCTCAAGTGCTAGGATTATAGGTATATGTCACCACACTTTGATAAAAAAGTACCTTTTTAGTTCTAAAATTTATGTATTTATCATTCATACAATTTCAATGCACCAACCACAGAGACAACAGAATAAATCAAAACATGGCTCAGAAAGAAGTGAAATCCTAATTCCTGGGCTGGAGAGATGGCTCAGCGGTTAAGGCACTTGCCTCCAGTGCCTAAGGCCCTGGGTTCAATTCCCCAGGTCCCACATAAGCCACACCCACAAGGTGGTGGCCCTGGTGTACTCTCTCTCTGTCTCTCTCTGTATCTCTCTGCTTGAAAAATGAATAAATATTTAAAAAAAAAATCCTAATTCCTAAGGGACCAAATTTTGAGCTGCAAGGACAAAGGTGGTGGCATACATCAGTATTCCTAGCATTCTCTCTCTGGGAGACCAAGACAGGAGGGTTACAACTACTCAAGGCCATCCTGAGCTATTATATACCAAGTTCAGGCTACACTGGACTCTACAGCAATACCCTATTGTCTCAAAAAAAAAAAAAAAAAAAAAACCCACAATCTTTTTAACAGAATAAATATTCAGGCATTCTGACACCCTGCCCATTGCTTATGCAGCCATATCGCAACTGTGCCATGCCAGGACCCACTTCCCAAATAGGCTGTGCATAATGTAGAGGGCACACAGGAGTCTGGAGAACAACAGAGCTCTCTTTTCTCTCTCAGACCTAGGTGGCTTCTCAAGTCCAAAAAGGTCAAGGACTTTTCACGATCAGGATGCCTAAATCTAGACAGAAGTTTCTGGGAACATCTAAGGGAATAAAAAAGAGGGACCGGAATTCCTCCTATTCCTAGGTAATCTTGGAGAATGAACAGTATCTTCTTTGATCCTGAAGGTGCTGGAGTATATGTAGCTCAGTGGTAGAGCACTTGCCTAGCAGACATCAAGTCCTGGGTTTGATCCCCAGCACTGCAAAAACAAAAAGGAAAAAGGAAGTAAGCCTTGGGTCAAACTACCCAGAACCTTGGAATATACACACACCCAGAAAGCTAACTCACCTGAAAACCTATGCCCTAGAAGTATAAATCCAGACAATCTCCAACAGCCTTTTTTTGCCTCTTTTTTTTTTTTAAAATAAGGCAGGGTCTCATGTATCCAACTAGATTTGTAGTCAAGGATGACCTTGAACTTCTGATCCTCTTGCCTCCACCTTCCAAGTACTGGGATTAGAGACATGTGCCATAGAGCTGAAGACTGAACCCAGGGCTTTGTGCATGCTAGGCAGGCAAATACTATACCAACTGAGGTACCTTTCCATCCCAAGAAGGTCTTGAAATAACTTTTAGTTCCATGAGATTCTACCTCATTGATGTTCTGTGGATAGTCCCAGCAAATTGTCCAACTCCACTGGCAAACAGACTGCCCAACAAACCTGACTTCCATGTGCTTATTGGATCAAGATGTGTAAAGCTGATTCCAGAGAACACAGGCAGGCCCTGGGTGAGATATGAGCATCCTTTGCCTGTTCTCTCTGACCAGGCAGAATGACGAGGCAGACTAATTCAACATCAGGAAAATTTCCAAGAACACAATGACCAGAAAAAAAGACCAAGGGACAATGCTTTCTATATAATGGGCCTTAACTCAGTGTTTCTCCCCCCCCCCCAAGAGACCAGGAATTCTGCTTACTACTGAAGCTAGGTTTACAGAGTAGTTTTGTTCCTTAGTCCTTGCAAGATCTGTGGCACAGAAGCCATAATGGGTGAGAGAAAGAAAGCAAGGCTTTACAAGAGATGCTTTCCTCAAGTCCTAAGATCTTCTCTAGGCTGGCCCTTTAATCATCATTTGACAGAAGTGTCTTTTCTAAGCTTTCTAACTCTAGCTTCTGGCTCAGTTGTACCACTCGAGCTTCAGAGGGCAAACATAGTTTAAACCTGAGCTCTGTCACCCAAAGGGCCTTTCCATCTTGGCCTCGAGGACCTCAAGTTTGGATTCTACTTCTCTGTCCATTACATCTTACCTTATCATTCAATTCTTGAGGAGTCATTCACTCCTGAGAGGGTATTCTATGCTCTCTCTGGGAAGTCCTGATGTATTTTAGAACTGGCCTGTGCCTGAGAGATCTAACAAAGCCTTGGAGGTTCATACATCCAAATTTATTTCTTTGGCTTCCCTCCTCCACTCTAACAAAGTCGGCCGGGGTTCCCCACTCATTGCTGGGGCCTAGTAAACGATAAGGGCGGAGGCTGGGGCCTACCAGCTTGGAGCTGCCTCACCTCAGGTCCAGATCTCCCACGACTAGCCAGAGACCCACCCTCCTCCCTCCCGCGCCCCGCCACCGCCCGGGATTCCCACCCTCAGTTCTTCATGCAGCAAAATGCAACATGGGCTTCACGGAGGGCGAGGTAGGGTTCGTGCACTCCCAGCAGGCAGTCAAGCAGAGAGACGCGTCCACCTACACCCTAACCGGGCGGTGATAGAAAACCTGGTGAGGGTCCCAAGTCGCGGCTGCGCCAGGCGGGCACCCTTACCCATGCGAGCCGGGTGGCGTCGCCCGTCCCCGGATCTTCGCCGGCGAGTGGCGGGGCGTGGGGCTGGGGTCGGCACGGAGCCTGCCTGCAGCCAGGCCGGCTGGGGCGGGGCCCTGCGAGCCCCATGAGCTCATCCCATCCGGATAGTCCGGACCAGAGAAAAGATCTGACCAAAGTGCAGCCCGGTGCACGGGAAGGGCACAGTGCGTCCCGGAGAGGCGTCAGTTTGACTCTCGGTTCCCCCGGCCGCCGCCTCGGAGGACCGGCGGGAGGCGGAGCCGCACGCGACACATGGCGCGAGCCTCGCGCCACTTCGGGCCACCGGGAGGGAGGTGAAGAAGGGGAGGGGCCTCCCGGGGACTCGTAGCCGAAGCTCCCGGAGGCCTAGAGCGCGGTCCTGCGGCCCAGTCCCCGCCCCGGCACGTTAGCCCCAACACTCACCCGTGGGGCTGGCACGATGGCGGCGGCAGCGGCGGCAACCCAGCGCGGTCGGCGACCGACTGTCCCTTCCCCCCTGCCTTCCCTCGCCCGCCTCGCTGCCATCTGGGAAACGTAGTCCCACTGCTCTCCTTCTTGGCTCTAGAGACGCAAAACAAAACTACAATTCCCGTCAGGCAGCGCGCGGAGGCCCAGACACGGCCCGTAGCGCGGGAGGAGCGGCTAAACCAGGGAGGGTGGCGGCCGGGGCGAGCCCCTGAGAATTGTGGTCTAGCGGAAGCCTCTGGAACACGGAGTTGGCGGACGGCGAGGGTCAAGTCTGTTGTCTCTGGTCCCAGCCGGCCTGGCCCGCCCAGGCGTGCAGCCTCGGTGGTTGGCTCCGCCTCTGGCCGGGCCCTGAGCTAGCCCAGCCGACCCTCCCTCCGGAACCCCTGGGCTGCAGATGCTAGCGAAGCCCTCTCTCCCCTTCGGGCCTCAGCCAGCAGAACGGAACCCACCGCTTCTGCGGTCTCAGCATTTGACTGAACCTGGAGCCACTCGCACCCAAAGCTGGTCTTGGGACTAGA
Organism: Zapus hudsonius; assembly: GCA_004024765.1. Classification (NCBI taxonomy): domain Eukaryota; kingdom Metazoa; phylum Chordata; class Mammalia; order Rodentia; family Dipodidae; genus Zapus; species Zapus hudsonius. Next base: position 5,972 of record PVHP010012235.1, read on the forward strand.
TATTCAAATGCTCCTCAGATGGGCCTTAACTTTAAAAGTTACTTGTACAAAGGATTTTCATAGTATTATCCTTTTTTTGGTTATTGTTTTTGAAAGACAGGACAGCTATATCTTATCTACATCTATCTATCTATCTATCTATCTATCTATCTATATATATATATATATATATATAAATTCTTTTTAGGTTTTTCGAGGTAGGGTCTCCCTCTAGCCCAGGTTGACCTGGAATTCACTCTGTAATCTCAAACTGGCCTCGAACTCATGGTGTTCCTCCTACCTCTACCTCCCGAGTGCTGGGATAAAGAGTTTGCCACCACTCCATGACAAGTTTCATTTTTATTAAAAGAAAAATAGGGGCCAGGATAATAATAGCTCAGGGATGAGTTAAGGTGCTTGCTTGCAAAGCATTTTGGCCCGGCACCCCCAGCACCCACATGTGCATGTTGTCTGGCATTCCATTGCAGTGGCAAGTGATGTGACACACACACACGTGCAAATAAAGGAAAAACAACTGACTCAACCAAAAGTGACCTGAGTGTGAATAATCCTCTTGCTATCCCTACAGTCTCCTTACTTTCAATATCCTTTTCACCATTCCCTTGGTAAGGAAAACATTTAAAAAGAAGACCTCCAGCCTGGACTAGAGCGAGACCCTACCCCAAAAAACCAAAAAAAAAAAAAAAAAAAAAAAAGACCTCAGCCAGGCATGGTGGCTCACGCCTTTAACCCCAGCACTCGAGAGGCAGAGGTATGAGGATCGCCATTAGTTAGAGGCCAGCCTGAGACTACAGAGTGAATTCCAGGTCAGCCTGGGCTAGAGCAAGACCCTATCTCAAAAAAAAAAAAAAAAAAGCCCTCACTAAAGCCCTCATTTGCTGAACAAATGGCTCTGTAGCCAGCCTGAAGGACCACAGGAAAGGAAAATGGCTGCATGGGGTCTCCAAAGCCCTAAGTGTTCCCTTGTTCTTCCCTAAATTTTACACTTTTAGTCACACCCATCCACCCCACGGGGACAGCTAGTAAAACTAGGCTGAGTTTGACTAAATTCCATGTCTGTCAGGACCATTTCATCTGAAAACATCACATTGCCGGTATAAGTGATACATCTGTATCTGGGGCCTCCCCCCCAACCACCACCCTGAAATCAAAACACCAGGCAAGTGTCTGGAGAGTGCTGCTGAGAGCTTCAAGAAAACCAAGGCACAAACAGTAGATAGGACCTCAAAGATACACGGTCAAAACCTCACTCTAAGGAAAGAGAGTAAGGACATGTGAAACTGGCAGCTAGCGTGGAAATGTACTGCTGTGCTTCTACCACCCGATTACCAGCCAGAATTCCAGCTTATATACAACCTATGCTGCATAGTCCTTCCCCACCAGACTCATTTCCCAACTCAGTGCCAAGTACCAGAAGGGAAGAGACACTAGAGTTCAGCTTACAGTCTCAGGGCAAATTCCCAGGCAGGTGGCTTTATCCATAAGTAACTCAGAAGTGGTTCATATTTTATGGAGTCTTGAATAGAGTCCTTTTGTGCCTCAACAATCACACGAATAGGCATGGTTTTAAAGGCATTCACCTCTCTTTGAGCTAAAGTATTTGCAACTATGGATAAAAACATCTCACACGCAGGGTATAGTGGCTCATGCCTATAACATCAGCACTTGGGAAGCTAAGGTGGTAGGATTGCATGAGCTAGAGGCCAGCCTGAGATACAATGAGTCCCAAGTCAGCCTGGGAGAGTTGAGTCAGAGAAAAGAAAAAAAAAAGTCTTCTAACCCCTCCAGTAGCCAATCTAACAATAGGGGCAGCCCAAAACATGAGTCAAGAAGTCACAAATCCCAGCTTAATGTTCTCTATGCACCAAGCTTTCACTGAAGGTCTACCAAAGCTATCTGTGCCTAAAGCTGTCTCTGATTGCTGGACAATATTAAGGTGTGGTTTTCCAGCTCTAGATTTCACTGGCTTATTAAATAACTGCATTTATGTGTATACCAGAGATTGTACTTATCCAAATGGGTGAAATAGTGAGCAAACATCAACTCTGTCTAAGAATTCAAGAAGGAATTTAAAACCCTCAGAGATAGGAATAACTAAACATTGCAGTTTAGTTCTCAGTTACACCTTCCCAAACAAACTGAGACCATTTGGTGCATTTTCCAAACTCTTTGGGAGTGATCTGGGCCAGGAATTTTGTGAGAATCTTATGAAACTTGGGTCTAATGTGCTTACTAGGATCACTTTATGAAGAAACCTGGTCATTTGAAGCATCCCTGCCTTAAGGACTAGCCAAGACCTAGATCACCAAAATTCAAGGACACTTAGCTTTCATAAAAAATAAAGTAGTGGCCTGAAGAGATGGCTCAGAGGTTAAGGCACTTGCTTGCAAAGCCTACCGACCTGGGTTTGATTCCCCAGCACCCACATAAAGCCAGATGCAGCAAGTGGCCCATGAAACTGGAGTTCATTTGCAGCAGGAAGAGGCCCTGATGTGCCCATTCTCCCTCTCTTTCCCACTGATTGCAAATAAATAAAAATATTTAAAAATAAAATGGTGTGGGGCCGGGCGTGGTGGAGCACACCTTTAATCCCAGCACTCGGGAGGCAGAGGTAGTAGAATCGCCTTGAGTTCAAGGCCACCCTGAGACTACAGAGTGAATTCCAGGTCAGCCTGGAATAGAGAGAGACCCTACCACGAAAAACCAAAATAAATAAATAAATAAAAATAAAATAAATAAAATGGTGAAACTCAAATAAAAACCTTACTTTTTGTTTAATTTGTTTTGCCAAACGAACACAGTGAAAACTTTAGTCTAATTGTACAGAAAATAGAATTTGTAACCAGTAGCAAACATAACAAGATAAACCTAAGTCCCTGGCAAACTGGATTTCCATCAGCAGGTCACCCAAGACCGCACCTCATAAATGGCCTCCTAGGTAGGAAGGTCTAAGAGGCAGAGGCACAGAACAACTAGTCCTCATCAGAATTATAGGCTAAACCTGAACAGGGTAAGCATAAACAGGAGAACTGATGTTACTTGGACCTCTTATCACTACACAGAGCAAAGCTGTCTCTGATTGCTGGCCAACATTAAAGTGTGGTTTTCTCATATCCACAGCCTCAAGTCATCCCACCTGCATCCCTCCAAGACAAGTTTCAAGTTCAGCAGTTCTGAAGCCTTTGCTTAACCATAATCTGCAACATAAACTGGGGAGGGAAGGTAGACAAAAGTCATAATTGCTGGTGTCACCAAGTGCAGTCTGAGGCCCCAAACTCCTGCTTCAGAAGGAAACAAATGAGGATGCCAGTTCACCGGCGAGAGTCCAGCTGCCCTAAGCCTCAGTACAGTCAACTAGGACATAGGGGAGTTCAACATCCGCCTGAGGATTCCTGGGGTTGGCAGGCTACAGGGGGACCCATTCACATTCCATGCTTCTTACGGATGACAGCCATGGCAAGCAGGCGATCCTTCTCACGAAGCTCTTCGCGCAGCTTGGCCTCGGTGAGACGCAGGTGGCGGATGCTCCCTTTCATCTCTTTCATCTTCACCTCCATCAGAGCAAGGATGTCCCGCTGCTCGTTCAGCTTGCGCAGGAGCTCCTCCTCCGTGGTGCCCGACGACAACGAGTACGAGTGGTCGGAGCCGGTATCGGGGAAACCCTCTTCTCCAACCACCACCAGCTGAGGGCCCATCGGGCACTCCGAGGCCTCCAGCCCCGCGGTCGCCGCCTCCAGCTCCGACGCGGCAGCCGCGGCGGCTGCGCCCTCTGCGGCGGCGAACTCGACTTGCACCGTGAGGTCGATGGGCTTCACGTCGTCTCCCGCGGGAGTGGTGGACGCCGGCGGCGCGGACCCCGGAGCCTGGCTGCCGTCGACAGCGGCCTGAAGGGTAAGAAGCACGGCCGCGGAAGCAGACACCAGGTTCGGCTGCGGCTGCGTGTTTGGGGCGGTAGAGGCCGGCGACAGCTGCGGCTGCTGCTGCGGCTGCTGCTGTTGCTGTTGCTGCTGCTGCTGCTGCTGCCTGCGGCGGGCGGCCGCTGCCCCCGCGGGTCTGCGCGCTACTTTGCGCTCATTGACGCCGCGCAGCGGGAAGATGGTGGGGACGCGCACCGTGTAGGTCTTGCGACCGCCCTGAAAGTGAACGCTGCAGAGACGGTGGCCCGTGGTGGGCTGGAAGGTGGAGAAGCATCCACTCACCCCAGCGCGGGACACGTTCTTGAGCCAGAGGCGCCGGAGCTCCGCGTCCTTGGGGAACGTGTAGAAGTGCAGCGCCTTGTCCCGGTGGGAGTTGTTGTAGCAGCCGGGTACGCAGCACGTAAAGCCAGGCATGGCTGCACCGCGAGGCCCGACCCGGCCCACCGGCCTCCTGCGCGCTTCGACGGCCCGGTCTGGACACCACCGCCAGCTGCTCGACGGGCGGCGCCGCGAGAGGCCTCGGGCGGCCTCCTATTCTTGCCGCCCGCCAGGCGCCAGCAGTCCACAGCGGTAGTCCCGTGCCCGGAATACGCTCGCCGCCCGCCCGCGCCCCGCTGCGCTGCGCTACCCACCCGGCCGTCCGCCTGCGCTCCACAGTCGGCCCTGGGGACGCCGCGAAGGACCGCCTGGAAATGAGGACTACGCCCCCCACAATGCACCGCGTCAGCAGCCACTCACTTCCGGGGCGGGGACGTACTTATTCCTACCGCTTTCCAGGACACTGACCCGGATCCTGCAGAGCAGCTTAATTTTTTTTCCCATGCGACTCGTCATGGGCTATGGGAAAGAAGGGTATTCGGCTGGAACGTTATTGCACAAACTACCTCTCACACGGATCCGATGGGAGGGGGACGAGTGCCTCACAGCGCAAGCGCCTTGTGCATGAGCAAAGACTACAAGTTCCGTGATGCCTCGCAAGAACTCGGCGGCTGCAGTCCGGAGCGCCACCTAAGGGAGAAATGCTGTGACTGCGGGCTAGGATTCCAGAGTGTGCCGCTTACTAGAAGCCATGCCCAGTGCTTTTAAGTGGACAGCATTCCTTGGTGGGGGGGGGGGGAGGGAAACTTGGGGTCTCACTCCTGAGAAGGACCTCTGAAGCATCTGGGTCTCACGACGCAGCCACTGACTGTTTTGACGTACTGACCTAAATCAGGTCACTAATAGTTGTCTACTATGTACTGGACACAATGTAGGAGAAATAAAATGCAGAAACAAAGTCTGACCCCTCCCTCCTGACCACCGAGTTGGATGAAGATCTGTGTTTAGGGTACTAGATGAATATATGTGACTCATACAATTAAATATCTAGTCAGAAGTAACTGCTACAAAGGAAAGAACATGACAGAGAAGACAGTGAGAGACAGACGAGAAAATAGACCCATTAGAACGTTGGGAGGGAGTTTTAGCCAGTTCTTGGCTTCCCATAATCCACCCTGGTAATTAATTTCCCTGAAGCAGAAAGGAGCCAACGGGACCTTGTAAAAGGATTTGGGATTATTCTTTATGCAACTGAAAATTCGAAGGATTTTTAATGAAAAAGATTTATGTAACATTTTGTGGACAAGTTGAAAGCTATATGAGCAGTGTGAACTCAATGGGGCAACAGAATAATCAAAGACATTATTAAAATTATCTGAAGCCAGGTGTGGTGGCTCTTGGGAGGCAGAGGTAGGAGGATCGCTGTGAGTTCAAGGACACCCTGAGACTACATAGTGAATTCCAGGTCAGCCTGGGCTAGAGCAAGACCCTACCTCAAAAAAAACAACAACAACAAAAAAAAAAACAAGAATAGATGTTCAGTGCTGGAGGGATGGCTTAGTGGTTATGGCTTTTGGCTGCAAAACAGAAGGACCCAAGTTCATTTCCCCAGGACCCATGTAAAGCCAGACGCACAGGGTGGTGCATGTGTCTGGAGTTCCTTTGCAGTGACTGGAGGCCCTGGTATGCCAATTTCTCTCTCTCTCTCTCTCTCTCTCTCTCTCTCTCTCTCTCTCTCTCTCTCTGCTTTTTCTCTTTCACACGTTCTCTTAAATAAAATATTTTTTAAAAAATTGAATAGAGGGCTGGAGAGATAGCTCAGCGGATAAGGCACTCACCTCCGGTGCCTAAGGCCCTGGGTTCAATTCCCCAGGACCCACATAAGCCAGACCCACAAGGTGGTGGCCTTGGTGCTCTCACCCTCTCTCTCTCTCTCTCTCTCTCTCTCTCTCTCTCTCTCTCTCTCTCTGTATTTCTCTGCTTGAAAATAAATAAATAAATAAATAAACATTTTAAAAAATGAATAGATGTTCATTTAGTTCATAGTTCTTGTCAAGTTCTGGATTTGGGATGAAGAAATACCAGTGACAAACTTTATCTTGTTCCAAGACTTTTATTTAACTCCAAGAGAAACTGAGTTTAAAAGCTGAATATTGGGCTGGAGAGATGGCCCATTGGTTAAGGCACTTGCTTCTAGTGCCTAAGGCCCAGGGCTCAATTCCCCAGGACCCACATAAGCCCACATTTTAAGGTTGTCATCAGCTACATAAAATATTTGAGGACAAGTAGGGTGTGGTGGCACACCCCTTTAATCCCAGCACTCAGGAGACAGAGGTAGGAGGATGATGTTAGTTCAAGGCCACCCTGAGAATACATAGTGAAGTCCAGGTCAGCCTGGGCTAGAGCAAGACCTTAACTTGAAAAATAAAAACAACAACAAACAATAAAAAGCTATAGGTAGGGAGGCAGAGGTAGGAGGATTGCCATGAGGTCAAGGCCAGCCAGTGAGTTCCTGGTCAACCAAGGCTAGAATGAAACCCTGCCTCAAAAGCACTACCCCCCCAAAAAATAAATTGTTGGGCCCCAGCCTGACTGATCAACTTTAAGCTAAGTTTTAGAATACACTTTGTTCCTGTTTGCTGAGTTCTGTGTAGCTGGTAAACTTTGTTCCTGCTTGTTAGGTTTCACTTTACTGGTGATGTGACCAACTACCCTGCTGATTGGTTGTAAAACAATGCACCCTAGAGAGGCGTACTTTACTCCCCTATACTTTGCTGATTGGTTCCAGACAAAAAGTTTAAATCCTATTGCTTAAGAGGAATACGCAGGACAATGCAGCCTGTGCTTATAAAAGACGCTTTGGATGCCCAATAAAGTGAGATTTGCCCAACATGTCTCCTGGTCATGAGTGTCTGTCCCACCATGGCCTCACCTCTCCCAGATCGAGCCCTTTCTCCTGCTGGCCTTTGATACTTGGGCTACCTGCAGGGGGCCAAGAATCCCAACAATAAATAAAAATAGCTTAATATTGTCTTGAGCTAGATGAGATGGCACATGAGTTTAATCCCAGCACTCCGGAAGTGGAGGCAGGAAGATCAGGAGTTTCAAGTCAGCCTTTGCTACACATTAAGTTCAAAGTCATCTTGGGACCTGAGGTCCCATCTTCAGGTGGATTGCCTACCAGTTGGAAGCCAGCCTCCTGTACAGTGAGTTAGTTCCAGGCCAGAAGAAAATAAAGAACAAAAACAAAACAGCCGGGCATGGTGGCACACGCCTTTAATCCCAGCACTTGGGAGGCAGAGGTAGGAGAATTGTCGTGAGTTCAAGGCCACCCTGAGACTACTGAGTGAATTCCAGGTCAGCCTGGACTAGAGTGAGACCCTACCTCGAAAAACCAAAACAAGACGCACAGGGTGGCACCTGGAGTTCATTTGCAGTAGCTGGAGGTCCTGGCGCTCTCTCATAAATAAATAATTTTTGGGTTTTTTTTTTTTTTTCGAGGTAGGGTCTCACTTTAGCCCAGGCTGACCTGGAATTCACTGTGTAGTCTCAGGGTGCCCTGGAACTCATGGCGATCCTCCTACCTCTGCCTCCCGAGTGCTGGGATTAAAGGCGTGCGCCACCACGCCCGGCTTTACTTAAATATATTTTTTAAAAAAATCAATGAAAATGATTATGGATTCCACCTCATACATAAGGAAACCATGAGATGAGGACTTGCTTGCTCTGATTTGCGCAGCTGAAACAGCGCAAATTTCGCGCAGGTCTCTCGGCGGAAGGCCGGGAACTACAGTTCCCGTGGAGCAGTGCGGCAGCCTCGCGAGAACTGCCTCAAAGGTGGCGGCGGGAACGCCGTGGCGGCGGAGGACCGACCGTTAGGCCAGGGCGCGGACCGCAGGATGGCGGACAGTCGCAGAGACAGCGATCCCACGACGCGCACGCTTCTCCGGCGCGTGCTGGGCTCGGCGGACTTACGCTCTCCGCAGCGGCGCCGCAGTGCCCGCCTTTCGTACGCGTAGGTGCCGTGTGGGGGCCGGGACGCTGGGCGCCCCCGGGCCGTGGGACTCGGAAGCTCAGTCGCCGGCTGTGCTTTCGGCTCTTCCGCCCGAACCACCCAGCTTTCCCTGCCTTAATTAAGCCCTCTTTGCTAGCCGGCAGCACTTTGTCCTGACATTGGGTCTGGAGGGGGACTCGGATGGGCTTCTGGGGAAGAGGGTTGGCGTGCAGTGGTTTCAAGTGGGAAGTCATTTATAATGTTGCTTTTTTTTTTTTTTTTTTGTATCTTGGTTTTTCGAGGTAGGGTCTCGCTCTAGCCCAGACTGACCTGGAATTTACTCTGTAGTCTCAGGCTGGCCTCGAACTCACGGCGATCCTCTTACCTCTGTCCCCCGAGTGCTGGGACTAGGGGCGTGCGCCACCAAGCCCGGCTAATGTTGCTTGTTTTGTTTTGGCGGTATTGGGGATTGAACCTAAGGCCTTGTACATGTTAAAAAGCATCCTATCACTGAGCTACACGCCCAGCCCTTTTTGTATTTTTTTTCCCCAAGGTAGGTCTCACATTAGCCCAGGCTGGCCTGGAATTCACTGTGTACCAGAGGCATGGCCAGGAGAACCTGGCTGAATACTAGGCTATCCATGGTCCCCTGTTACAAGGACTGATCCAGATGACCCATGGAGGAGGTTATCCAGCGGTTTGGGGAGGGGGGGCAGCGGGAAATTGGGAATAACAACTCATTATTTGTCCACTAAATATTGTAACTCATTATGGACAATAAAAAATAAAATAAAATAAATAACTCACTGTGTAGTCTCAGAATGGCCTCGAAATCATGCTGATCTTCCTACCTCTGCCTTCAGAGTGCTGGGATTAAAGGCGTGCATCTCCACGATTGGCCTCCATTTTATAATTTTTATTTGGAGGGCTGGAGAGATGGCTCAGAGGTTAAGGCACTTGCCTCCAGTGCCTAAGGCCCCAGGTTCAATTCCCTAGGATCCACATGGGCAAGACCTGCAAGGTGGCCCTGGTGCGGCTCTCTCTCTCTCTCTCTCTCTCTCTCTCTCTCTCTCTCTCTCTCTCTCTCTCTCTCTCTGTATCTCTGCTTGAAAATGAATAAAATAAAATAAATGAATTAAAAAAAATTTTATTTGGAGACAGGGTCTCACTAAGTTGCTCAAGATGCCTTTGAACTCATGCTGATCTTCCTTCTTTGAGATTACAGGCCCTGCTTTCCTGTCATCCTTGCACAGGGGCCATGCTGAACTTCTCTGTATCAGTCCAATTGTAGTATATGTGCGGGCTGAAGCAAACACTACAGGCCCTGTTTTCATGATGTCCTTTAGACCTATGAGTAGGAGCCATGCTAGCTCAGCAGAGCATGAGACTCAGACCTATGAGTGATAACGTGAGAGCTGTCCCTGGGAAATGTTTATGTGATTCTAAGACAGATTGGACAAAAGGTACTGGGGTGACCCATGTGGAATTTGCCAGACCCTAACAACTTAAAAAGGTTAAAAATGAGCCTGGCACGGTGCTGCAAACCTTTAATCCCAACACTTGGGAGGCAGAGGTAGGAGGATCGCTGTGAGTTCGAGGCCAGCTTGAAACTACAGAGTGAATTCAGAGGTCATCCTAGGCTAGAGCGAGGATGACCTCAAAAAACAAAGACAAGGGCTGGAGAGATGGCTCAGCTGTTAAAGCACTTGCCTCCAGTGCCTAACGCCCCGGGTTCAATTCCAATTCCCCAGTACCCACATATGCCAGACCCACAAGGTGGTGGCCCTGGTGTGCGCTCTCTCTCTCTCTCTCTCTCTCTCTCTGCTTGACAATGAATAAAAATATTAAAAAACAGAACATAAATTCCTTTTTTGAATACCTATTTATTTATTTATTTATTTTGGTTTTTCAAGGTAGGGTCTCGCTCTAGCCTAGGCTGACCTGGAATTCACTGTAGTCTCAGGCTGGCCTCGAACTCACAGCGATCCTCTTACCTCTGCCTCCATCCTCTTACCTCTGCCTCCTGGTGCTGGGATTAAAGGCATGGGCCACCAAACCTGGCTTGGATGGTCATTTTAATATCGGGAGTGGCTACTCTTCCAATTTGTTCTCTGTGTGGCTAATCTCTACTTTTCCTTTAGTATTCTGCTAACTTCACATCTGTGAAGCTTTCCTCAACCTCCCTAGGTCATAGTCCCTCTTCTGGTAGCACAGGCCTACCCTTTATCCTTATCCCCACTAATACGGGACTGGGAACAGGGGCTATAGAAGGCTCAATGGTTTTTGGGCTCCTGTCCCTGAGGGGAAAAGGCTTTAGACCAAGGTTCCTAGTGAGAGCACCTGTCTACATCCTCCTCCCCACTCTCCTATAAAATTCTCAGAGCCATTGGTCTTTTCCACAGTGCCCAAAGAACTGTGCTTCAAACATCTTCCAATGGCCTGGGTAGCCAAACAAAGACACCTGGCAGAAGGCGTTCACATAGAGCCAGGGTAAGTGTCCAGCCCACTGCCCACTATAGGGTCCTAGATGCCTTTATGGGGTCCTGCTCTGGAGCCCAATCCAAGGGTCTCTCAAGCAAAAGAACAGACTGGTTGCATAGTGCTTTCCCCCATAGTCAATTGGCAGATTGGCTCGTGTTCAATCCAGTGTGTTCCCAGAGAATGACACACCCCGGACTCTGGTGAAGAACATCTTACTAACTGGTAAGTGAGTGCTGGCCCCCTCCAGTCAAGTACCAGTATAAGAGCCAATCCTATGGTACCCTGTCAGTCCTAACCTCTCCTTGGTGTTTCTATAGCCCCAGAATCTTCCATCGTGATGCCACACCCAGTGGTGAACCCAGTGCCCTTATCACAGGTGGCCCAGTCCTCCAGACGGGAAAGCAGTCAGGGCAGGTACACGTGTACTCCCCTTATGGGCTGGGTGGTCAGCTGTGGTCTGGGGGCCTCCAGAGGTAGAACTGGGTATTCTGGCATGTCTGAGATAAACCTTGTCCTTATAGCTTGGAGCTGCAACTTCCTGATCTGGATCCCCCCACAACACTGACTCCAGGTCTGCCAGCCTATGGAAGGAGGAAAAAAAGGCTAAGATTGTCAGTGTTTCAGCAGGAAGTGAACCAGGAGTTGCCTCTCCCTCAAGGTGAGGTCTAGAATGCTATCTGTTGCTATCCTGTCCCTCCTGTCCTTTGGAGAGGTGGGAAAAGCCTGGGAGAGCTTTCATGGGCCTGGTAACTTACTGTGGTTTGTTCTTTTACATTGTCTTGCTGGTCCCTGACAGATCCTCCAGAGAATGCTGATTCTTCATCCACCAGGTGCAGACTTGAGCGAAGTGCTGACTGATGGACTCTGGGGCTGGCGTTTGGCTCAGCAGTTAAAGATTGATGGACTCTGGCCATATTCTAAGAGATGAGAGCCCCAGGGCAGATGAGGGATACTTTGGGGGAGCTGGGCCCCAGGTACCTTACTTTCCTTATGCCTTCCTACCAGGTCCCTCAACCTGACATTTGCCACACCTCTTCAGCCACAGTCTGTGAGGAGACCTGGTTTGGCTCGTAGACCGCCCATCCGCCGGGCTGTAGATGTAGGTGCCCTTTTGCAGGACCTGCAAGATAATTCTGTGGCCTCAGCTTCTCCAGGTAAGGTTGAGGTTTCCCCCTTCTAACCTTTGAGGAAAGCTATCCCCCTAATGCCTGGAGGTGCTACTAAGTTCAAGATTTTCCCTATCTTGGTAGGGACAAGGACAAATGTACAAGCCTGGCCAGTAGTCTATGAGGACTTTCTGATTTCTTTTTTTTTTTTCTAGGTAGGGTCTCACTCTAGCCCGGGCTGACCTGGAATTCACTATGTAGTCTCAGGGTGGCCTTGAACTCACGACAATCCTACCTCTGCCTCCCGAGTGCTGGGATTAAAGGCATGCACCACCAGGCCCGGCCCTCTGATTTCTTTTGACAAGGTGCCGTTGGCCTTCTGTCTGTCTTCCGTGAACTCATGTTCTTGAGCTACAGGACTGAGGGTAGAAGGAAACAGGTGTAGTGTGGAGGCTGGAGTTTATTGGAAGGCTGAAATAGATCAAGTTTATGCTGGGTGTAGTGCGGTACACCTTTAATACCAACACTTGGTAGGCTGAGGTTAGGAGGGTTGCCATGAGTTCTAGGCCAGACTGGGCTACAGAGTGAATTCTAGGCAGCCTGGGCTAGTGTGAGACTGCTTAAAAAAAAAAAAAAAAAAGTGGGGGGGACTGAATATCACCATTAGAGCTGAACTAAAGTCTTGATTGTAGAAGACAAGTTCACCAGTGTATGAGTTGTGGGCGGAAGAGAAATGAAGAAGAGTAAGTAAGAGAATAGGGGGTGGGGGGAAGGGGAGTGGCAAGCTGCCTGGAAATGTCAGACTAAGGAACAGGAAAGTAAGCAAGGAGGACTGTGGAAGAGATAAGGTTTAGAATGTAGATCATCTCATTCTGAAGTCTACTCATATTGAGAAGACCCTTGAGACCCTTGGCCAAAACCCTGGCAACTCACTGTCAGCAGGAGGACCTGGAATACAGAGTGCCAGCTGTCTCTTGTTTTCCAGGTGATAACCTCAGAATCCCTGTTGCTACTCTGCCAACAGACATAGTGTTCGATGATACTCAGCCCTTCTCACAACCCTTGGTCAGCTCCTCCAGTGTGCATCACTCCCTGCAACACCCTCCTCACACTGGGGTTGAAGATGCTAAGAGGACTTTGGCTCACAGGACACGAAGCAGTGGTCTTGAGCTGCAGGACCACAGTACGTATGTGGGCAGGTGGTCTGGAGCCAAGTTTAGCCTGAGAGTGGCCCTGGTGGATTTTCCTCCTCCAGCCCATATGAATGCTCCAGAGCTTCCTGGCTAGAGTCCTTTCACCCAAAAGCAGAGTCAGCATTGATCCAAGAGAATCTACATTGGTTCCCTGATGAGGCCTCTGACTTGGTATCTCTTTAGTGAGCAGGACTGACTTTGCTACATCCATCTTGGAGCTACAGCCTCAACTTCCAGAGGTGACAGAAGCAGCAGGATCTGAGGAGGCTGTGGAGGCCAATGAACCAGAAGGATCTTCAGAGGATAAAGACACTTCTGCTAAGCCAGGTAAGGGGGGCCCTGTGCAGGGACCAGCAGGTGAGTGCTGGTAGCTAGGTTTAGGTTCTGGGTGAGATAGTCAAGTTTGAACATCCCCATGACCCTGCTTTTTTCTCTGCAGCAAGTCTAGACTTGGCCTCCAGCACCTCTGAGTTATCCCAAGCCAAGCAACCACATCCGTTTGTTGAATTGCCCCCACCACCTGGTGTTGCAGTGTAAGAACCCATGGCCTCTAGCAAAGGGGCCAGATATCAAGGTTGGCATTAGACATCCTGGGCCCAATCATTCACTGCCTTATAGATACACAATGATTACCAAGCACAGCAGCCCAAACTGTTCATTCTGAGGCCTGACAAGTACAGCCTACATGAAGAGGCTGGACAAGTACAGTGGGGTCAAGCCTGGAGGATCAGGGCCCTAGGGAAAGACCAGGCTTCTAGGTATGGCACCTCTCCCTGCCCCTGACTATACTGCCCCTCAATAGATGGTTAGAATTTCTGGTACAGGTTATCTAAGGAATACACAGGTTCGGTTTCAGCAGTCCCCTTAAATGGGGACCTCCTCAAGCAGCAGTTTAGCTATGTCTGTTCACTCCTTCCTTGTCCCTAGCTTATCTTCAGAACCTCTGGAGCCTGTGCCAGCCAGGCTTCCCTCCAGACCCCGAGCTGCAGGCCCCAGACCCTGCCGTGATCCCTACAAGACTGGACTGAGCCACTATGTGAAACTCTTTAGCTTCTATGCCAAGATGCCCATGGAGAAGAAGGCTCTTGAGATGGTGGAGAAGTGGTGAGTCTTAGACATCTGGGTGGGTAGAGGAGCCTCTCAGGTTATAGACTGTTAAGTCTGCTCTACCTTGACCTTCCTGGCAGCCTAGACAAGTATTTCCAGAACCTTTGCAATGATCTGGAGGTGTTTGCTGCTCATGCTGGCCGCAAGACTGTAAAGCCAGAGGACTTGGAGCTGCTGCTGCGACGGTGAGTGGGCAGAGCAGGGAGGGCTGGGTATGGGAGTGCTGGTGCTAATCTGTGACTCTCTCTTCCTCTGATGCAGGCAGGGTCTAGTCACTGATGAAGTCTCGATGCATGTGCTTATAGAGCGGCACCTGCCCTTGGAGTACCGGCGGCTGCTCATCCCCTGTGCATTCAGTGGCAATTCTGTCTTTCCTGCGCAGTAGGTGGGCAGGCCTCAATATTTGCTTTGTCCCTTCTTTGGGATCCCTTGGCCCCAACATAATCCTCAAGGTCTCCTCTCATGTCCTAGCATCAATAAAGTATCACAAATAGAATATTCTGCTCCTTTGGTGCATGTCCTGATACCAGCCCAGATCCCTCCACACACTGCACAGCCTGGAAGAGTATGGATTCAGACAAAAGATTTATACAAAAAATTGGGTTGGCAGCACAAAAGTATTCTGGCTGCCCACAAAGGTCCTAGTTTGCTGGTTCTTGCTCTCGAGGCCCCATGCGCTTAATATCTGCCACCTGAAGTCGCTCAAATATAGTGTGGAGGTTTATCACAATGTCCTGCTTCTCCTCATCATCCTCTGCCAGTTCTGACACAGGGAGCTGAAAGGCCTGGCTCAGGTAAGCACTCAAGGTCTGCTTATCCAGGCTGGGGTCGATATGCATCAGGGCCTCACGCAGCCTCGACAGACTCACTTCATCATTGCTGCCCCTCAAGGAAAGAGAGAATAGGCTTGAGTCCTCTCTCTAAGACTCTGAAGTGCCCACCTTTGTGCCAGGCTTGAGCAGAATATAGTATCCAGTAGCATGCTCAATGCACAGGGAGATTCAGGTATCTGAGATGCCACCCTATGGGACTTGCCCCACCTGTGGGGTTTGCCAATGTCTGAGTGAGACTGGGCCCCAGGGTCACTCACTGATCCTGGAGCAGCTCCTCTTTTAATTCTTTTAAGTACACTTCCTTTTCATCCTCATACTGTTCCCATAGCTTTTGTACAAAGGGTTCGCTCTGGCCCTCCTCATTCTGGGAGGACACAAGGCAGGGTAAGGCCATACTGGCTTGGGTCTAATCAAGGCTAGGGAAGGGACTGGGCAAGTTCCGATTCCTCCACAAACCTCTGTAAACAATGAGTGGTAGTTGAGCAAGTCTGTATTGCTGCTGCTGGGATGCCAGCCTCCTGCCTCCATTAGCTCCTGGATTTTTTCTTCCTTCTTGAGGGGAAAGGTGCTCTTGAGGATGGCACTATGGGGGAAACAAAAGGGCCAACAGGGCCTGGAATCCCTACTAATGTTCAAGACAATGAATTGTGATGTTTTGTTTGTTTTGCTGGCCTTGAACTCATGGTGTTCCTGCCACAGCTTCCTGAGTGGGTAAGTGCCACCATGTCCCATTTAAAAAAAATATTCATTTGCAAGCAGGGAGACACAGACAGAGGGCAAGAGAATGGGCGCTAGGGCCTCATGCATGTGCCACTGTGCTTCTGGCTTTACATGGGTACTGGGAAATCAAACACAGGTCATTAGGCTTTGCAGGCAAGCATCTCAACTGCTGAGCCATCTCTAACTCTTTAAAAAAATTTTTTTAATTATTTTTTTATTTAGTTATTTGCAGAGAGAGATAGAAGAGAGACAGAGAGAATGGGTGCACCAGGGCCTCCAGCCGCTGCAAATGAACTCCAGATGCATGCACCACTTTGTGCACCTGGTTTTATGTGGGCACTGAGGAATCGAACTCGGGTCCTTGGGCTCTTCAGGCAAGTGCCTTAGCCACTAAGCCATCTCTCCAGCCCTCTTTAAAAATTTTTTAAAAATATTTTATTTCAGCCGGGTGTGGTGGCGCATGCCTTTAATCCCAGCACTCGAGAGGCAGAGGTAGGAGGATTGCCATGAGTTCAAGGCCACCCTGAGACTACATAGTGAATTCCAGGTCAGCCTGGGCTAGAGTGAGACCCTACCTCGAAAAACCAAAAACAAAACAAGGGCTGGAGAGCTGGCTCAGCGGTTAAGGCACTTGCCTCCAGTGCCTAAGGCCCGGGGTTCAATTCCCCAGTACCCACATATGCCAGACCCAAAAGGTGGTGGCCCTGGTGCGTGCTCTCTCTCTCTCTCTCTCTCTCTGCTTGAAAATGAATAAAATTAAAACAAAACAATTTATTTTGCTTAAGCTGGACGTGGTAGCACACGCCTATAATCCCAGCACTCTGGAGGCAGAGATAGGAGAATCGCTGTGAGTTCGAGGCCAGCCTGAGACTCCAGTGAATTCCAGGTCAGCCTGAGCTAGAGTGAGACCCTACCTCGAAATATATATATATATATATATATATATATATATATATATATATATATATATATATATATATTTCGAATATATATATAGAGAGAGAGTGTGAGAGAGAATGGGCCTGTAGCCACTGCAAACTCCAGACATGCACCATCTTGTGCATCTGACTTTATGTGGGTACTGGGGAATCAAACTCAGGTCCTTAGGCTTTGCAGGCAAGAGCCTCATGAGTAATCTCCCCAGCCCTTAAAACTTTGAGACAAGGTTTTGTACTTGTGACACCTCCTGCTTCCCCCTCTCAAATGCTGAGATTAAGGCATGTGCCACTATGCTTGGTGAGGCCAGCAGGCTTTGAGCCTGTGGCATTTCCTACAAGGCTCCCATTTCCCCTGTATACCTGGGAACCTGGTCAGCCAAGGTAGCAACTGTAGCTGGAGTGGCCTAACTGGCCTCTTACCCGAACTGCTCCATGGTTAAGTACCCCTCATTCTGACTATCAGTGTTTGTCATCTCCTTCAGCAGATAGGCTACTGTCTCCTTCTGGCTGACATATACACTCTCCAACATCTGCAAAAAAATTTACTAACATGCAAGTGGGAAAGAGCAGAGCTGGACAAAGCCCTTGCTGTCTCCCTAAGGGGAGGCTAGGGGATAAGCCAAAGCTCACCTTTCCCATCAGGACTGCATAAAACTGACTCATGACCTCATTGGAACGGAAGAGTTTGATATTTTCAAAAATGGTGTAGGCCCAGGATATGGCATTATCAGGCCCAAAGCGACGCTCTAGGAAATTGAGGAAGAAATCTGGAAATAGCTCCTTCTGCAGGATGGGGGAAATGGAAGGTCAACTTGATCTGCTGGTCCTCTCCCTGCTCCTTAGTACCTTACACAAGGCCAAAATGACTGGTGAGAGCTGACCTGTTCCTCTGTAAAACGTTCCTTCCAGGCATCCTTGAGGAGGTTAATCACTTCCTTCTTGCTTGGCTTCTTGTTCTCCACAAGACCATCAAACTGAAGGAATGCCGGAATGTCTTCCCCATAACCCTGAAAGGCCCATGTTAACTCAGGTCTGGTCCTCCAAACAAGGAAGAGACCCAGATCCCCCCACCCCAAGCTCAAGACTCAGAATCACTTCTTGAGTATTCTGACTCTGGTCCCAAGCCTCTGGCTCAGGGATTCCCCTACCAGGCCAGGGAAGAAGTCTTTCTCCCGGAGCAGTCCCTCTCCAATCTCCTCCAGAAGCACATCCACCAGCTGGTCACTGTTCTTGCCCTCAGCTAGTATGTGCCAGCGCTGTGGGCCCCCTGCTATAACACCTGCAGGTGGAGGGAGGGAACTAGAATCCAGCTCATACCCTTCAGCAGGCCCTGGGACGTCTCGGGCTCCCCATCATTACTTTCACACTTGGTCCAATCAGGTCGTGGTGTGGAGGTGCGCTGAATCTCTTGCAGCTCAGAAAAGAACTGGTCCCGCTCTTTCAGTGTGCTCATGTGCAACTGTAGCAATAATTCATGCTCCTTGCGGACCTCTTCGTAGTCAGCTTTCAGGCTGTCCAGCTATAAAAACAAGGTGATTGATCCTAGCTACCCACCTGCCTGCCTGACCATGCCCTACTATGTCTAGCCCTGTCTACCCACAAGCACCTGCTCTTGAAGATCTTGGTTGGTCTTTTCTTGCATTTCAAAGTCTCTCCTGGGCACGACATCTCCAAAGTTGGCCTTCATGGTGTTGAGTTCCATCTGTGTACGGGCCAGGTCTTGCCGGGTCATCTTCAGAGCCAGTGCTAGCTTCACAGGGTCCTCTCCCCAGACATCTGCCAGGGGCCCACCAGCCTGTCACCCTGGTTTTGGGGTGTGTACCCAGCATTGGGTTGAACATCTTTGGGGCATGCCTAGGGTCTTTCTGCCCTCTATGGGATTCTCCGGGTCCACAGAACCACCAAGCTAGGGGTTCAGGCGTAAGAGAAGCTCAGAACGTGTATCAGACCTTGCCAGCCCACAAGAAGTCTCAGCTTCCAGCAGAGTAGCTGGTGGCAGGGATATGTCCCACCATATATGGACATGGAACAAGAAGTTATTAGGAATGTTAAATCAACAGGTTGATAGTGAGAGATAGACTTCATTCCCTCAGAAGGAGAGAAACCTGAATTAGTTTACCTGGGGACTGGGAAAGGGATGAGTCCTCCCGCTGGTACCGCAGCTCATTCAGGTCCCCAATGAGGATCTTGCGGGAATCTCTCTCGGTAAGGTAGCGTAGGTACTCCGCAGCCAAGCTCTTCCTTAATTTGGTTACCTGCCGGAAGGTGACTAGTCAGTGGGCTTCTTTTATCCTCTGTGGGCAGCTAATCAGCACTGGGGTATAATGAATGAGTACTGGGTGTCCCCTTAGTTTAGGAACAGGAAAGGGGCTATTCCCGAGAATGCAGGCAAAGTGCCAGCTTCAACTGTGGAAAAAGCCTGTGGCACTTGGGGCCATACTGAGCCATTTGCTGAGCCCTGCAGCAGCACAGAGGGTGAAGCAAATGGGGTTCTTTGGAATAATGAGCTTTTTTTCACTCCAGGCAGGGCTGGATGGGGCTTGGGGTTGTCTCAATATTCATGGTCATCCCTGGGATGAGAGTTGAGCAGGAACGTGGTCAGCATGCTACTCCTCACCTCACTCTGCAATGAGACCTTCTCCTCATTTTTTTTGTCAATGAGTTTTAGCAAATTCATCTTCTCTTTCTTGAGCATGGTGATTTCATACTTCTCCTCAGCCCTCATGGCCAGGATCCTCTCATTGCAATTCTCATTTATAGTGACAAGCTTGGCCTTTAGGGGCTCCAGGGCTCGAATCTTCTCCCTTTGGTGGGCTAAGCATGAACAGGTGGGAGAGCTTTTCTGGGGCCATGAGAACAAACACCCAAGAGACATTGATCCTTTGGTGAAGAACTGTCACAAACATCAGGAGGGTATGCTCGCCTTGTTCATAGTCATGACACCTGCTCTGGACCTTTCCACTCTTGCTTTTAAAGCAAGGGTTAGGGGCTGTGGGTATAGCTCAGTGGTAGAGTTGTGCCTAGCATGTATGAGGCCCTAGGTTCAATCCCCAGCACTATAAAAGAAAAAAAAAACATAGCCAAGATCTCTCCCATGCCTTTATTTATTTCTTTTTGTTTTGTTTTTCGAGGTAAGGTCTCCCTCAAGTCCAGGCTGACCTGGAATTCACTGTATAGTCTCAGGTGGCCTTGAACTCACGGCAATCCTCCTACCTCTGCCTCCCGAGTGCTGGGATTCAAAGCGTGCACCACCATGCCTGGCTTATTTATTGTTTCTATATTCTTTTTTGTTTTTTTCAAGGTAGGGTCTCACTCTAGCCCAGGCTGACCTGAAACTCACCATGTAATCTCAGGGTGGCCTTGAACTCACATTAATTCTCCTACCCCTGCCTCCTGAGTGCTGGGATTAAAAGTGTGCACTACCATGCCTGGCTCCATGCCCTTATTTCTAACATGTGTTCTGCAATTGCAACCTGCTTACTATTTCCTGAGCCTTAGGGAGAGACTACTCCCCAGAAGTGCTTGCTTTCCTGGGGGTTTCCTCTGTTCAGTGCAAATGTTACCCCACCATGCCTCTCAAGGAAGGAGGTGAGATGGCCTATCACAGAAAAGTTCATGCAAAAGATGACCTCAGCCCAGTTAGCTGTCTCAGCCTGTTGTGAAGATCCAGAACAATCTGATACTCTGTGCCCATTCCATTTTGTACTCAGAAAGGAAGTTGCATCCTTACCCAGCATCACCTCATATGCATTCTTGATGGAAGATAGCAGTGGCTTGTATGTCTTGAAATCCTCTATGAAGAACTCAAAGATCTCTCTGTAAGGCTGGTGAGAAAAGGGAAGCTATAATTACCTGACCCATATTTTTCCCCTTAGTGGAGACTGATGTTTTTTTTTGTTTGTTTGTTTGTTTTGTTTTTCGAGGTAGGGTCTTGCTCTAGCCCAGGCTGACCTGGAATTCACTCTGTAGTCTCAGGCTGGCCTCAAACTCACTTCGATACTCCTACCTCTGCCTCCGGAGTGCTGGGATTAAAGGCATGTGCCACCACGCCCAGCTGACTGATGTTTTTCTTACACGAGGCTTCCAAGTAAGCTAGGTCTGGCCAGGTACTACCCAGGTCACTCAGCATCATGGGGCTGGGACAGTGGGATAGCTGTGGAGGTCTCTCGGTGCTAACTCTGATACCTGGCAAGCCACAACAGGCCAAATCTACTATTCTACCCAAGCTCCCTCTTTGGCTGCAAGAGACATCCAGGCTCTTGATTTTTAGATCCTGCATCCATTAGCCTCTCACCCGCAGTCCCTTCCCAGTTTAAAGGCCTGTGGAAACAAGAAATTAAAGGTTCTAGCCTTATGTTCTGACCTCAAAGTGAAGGTATGTTCTCTTGTCCCAGTTGATCATAGGAATGTTTTTTCCCCTTGTGGGGCAACTGATATAAAGTGGGAACCATTTTTTTTTTGGGGGGGGTAAGGTCTCACTTTAGCCCAGGGTGACCTGGAACTCACTCTGTAGTCCCAGGCTGAACTTGAGGTCACAGCCACTTTTCTACCTCTGCCTTCCCAGTGCAGGGATTAAAAGTGTGTGCTACCATGCCTGGATGAACCTCTTGCTTTTAGAGGCAGCAATGCCTACTGGAATGAGCACAGGCTCTGGAATCAGCCTCAAGTTTGAATCCCAGCCCATCACTTCCAGTGTAATAATGCCTTCAAGCTTCTGCTTATCAAGAGTCTGCCCAGTGCCTAGAACATGGCATGACTAAGTAAAAGTCTGGGACTCCTGTAACTATCCCTATTTGAATCTCTCCCTAATATGTACCAGAATCTGATTGCATCTAGACTGGGATCTCATTCTCTCTTGACTCTGGGCTGGGTTCCTTAAAGCTTCTGGTTATTGTCACCATGCTGGTAAATACTGTCAGATTTGCTTGTCCAACTGCCAGATTTAGGCCGCCCATTCACTGTTGTTCAGTTATCCACCTATGGTGCTAGGAACTATAGAGCTGACAGGACTAGAGACAGCATCCAGTCTACCCAAATCAGGTGAGAAAACACAGCCTTAGGACTTTGAAAGGGTCCACATTCACTTGCTTTTCCATAGGACATGCTTATTTTCAGAGAAGTAGAGCCCAGAAAATTTGGAGTCTCCTCATCAAAGGTAGGAGGTGGTTGAGTCCTGGTGGGTGAAGTTGCTTCCCACCCTTTCCATGGTTAGTCTATGGCTCTGACCTGTAGCCTCAGCTCCTGTGAGGAGTCCGTGCCCAGGTCCAGCATGATGAGCTCCTTGCGTAGGTAGTTCTCCAGCTGCTCCAGGTACCTGGGCTTGGATGTGCCCACATTATGCTGCTGCCAGCTACTACAGGGAATAGTGATCCAAGGTGTCACCAGCCCCCATAGGTCCTGGTACTATTGGTCTTGGGGCAGCACATTCCTCTGCCCTGTGTTCTGGCCCAATGCCTGATCTAGACCAGCCCACCCACTCTCAGGCTGACCCTGGCTTACCTGGCTCGACTCCGGCCATCTGAACAGGGCTTTTGATTGTACAGAATGTTCTGGCCACTGGTATATGTAGGCCATGGGGACAGGTGACCAACAATGGAGAACTGTGAGGGCTTTAAGAGGGGCAGCTGGAGTTTACCTTAGCAACATTACTCCCCTTCCCTTTTTTTAAATTATTTTTTTTTATTTTTCCAGGTAAAGTCTCACTCTAGCCCAGGCTGACCTGAAACACACTCTGTACTATCAGGGTGGCCTTGAACTCACAGGGATCCTCCTACCTCTGCCTCCTGAGTGCTGGGATTAAATGAATGTGCCACCCCTACTTCCCCACCCTGGCTTCCCTCTTCCCTTTTCTGCTTCGTACTTTCAAGGTAGGTCTTGCTCTAGCCCAGGTTGACCTGGAATTCACTATGTAGTCTCAGGGAGGCCTGCAACTCACAGTGATCCTCTTACCTCTGCCTCCCTGAGTGCTAGGATTAAAGGCATGCGCCACCACACTCAACCTGGCTTCCCTTTTTGTGTGTGGTGCTGGGATTAAATCCAGGGCCTCAGGCATGCTGGACAAGTGGTGTGTGTGTGTGTGTGTGTGTATCCCCTCTGTCCTTCCCATTCCTAACTTTCTGTATCCCATCTCTTACATGTCATATATATTGGACTCTTGCTATATAGCCTTGGACTTGGACTCACCAGCCTCTGTCTCCTGAGAAGATAACTACACCACCACCCTTGGCTCTAGCTGATGCTAAGGCCTGGGGCAGAAAGCCCAAGCAGCTAGTGCAGAGGGAAATAGAGCTAGACAGCATTGTTACACACAATATGATCCTCAAATCTTCTCTTAAGACTGTGGAGGCTCAGTATTAAAAGAGCTTGCTTGCAAAGCTTGATGACCTGGTTTGATTCCCCAGTACCCATGTAAAGTCACCTGCACTAAGTGGCACATGGGCCTGGAGTTTGTATGCAGTAGTAGGAGTCCATTCTCTCTTTTTCTCAAATAAAAAAAAAATAAGGTAGGGTCTCAGGCTGACCTGTAACTCACTCTGTAGTCCCAGGCTGACTTTGAACCCAAGACAATCCCATCTCTGCCTCCTGAGTGTTGGGATTAAAGAAATGTGCCACTACATCCAACTATTAATAAAAACTATTTTATTTCTTATTTATATGTAAGCAAAGGAGCAATAGAAGAGAGACAGAGAGAATGGGGACACCAGAGCCCTCAGCTGCTGCAAACGGACTCCAGAAGCATGTACCACTTTGTGCATCTGGCTTTACATGGGTACTGGGGAACTGAACCTGGGTCATTAGGCTTTGCAGATAAGCATTTTAACTGCTGAGCCATCTCTCTAGCCACCCACCACTCAATTTTTTTTTATTTTTTATTTTTTATTTTTTGGTTTTTTGAGGTAGGGTCTCACTCTAGTCCAGGCTGACTTGGAATTCACTGTGTAGTCTCAGAGTGGCCTTGAACTCATGGTGATCCTCCTACCTCTGCTTCCCAAGTGCTGGGATTAAAGGTGTGCGCCACCACGCCAGGCTTCAAAATTCTTTTAAAATTTCTAAGTGTTGAGTGGCACACACCTTTAATGCAAACGAGTCTGAGATAGAGAATCACTGAGTTAGAGGCCAGTCTGGGCTATAGAGTGAGTTCCAGGTTATCCTGAGCTTGAATGAGACCCTGCCTTGAAAAACTAAAACAAAAAGCAAAACCCAAACATACACCAAAAAACCTAAGTGCTCAAAAATAGAAGATTGTTCCAATTCCAAAACTGCCATTAGCTGGAGATTGAGCATTCAGAACACCTTTGTTTGGGGGGACATCTGGATCAAACCACACCATGTAAAGCAAGATGTACAAAGTGGTGCATGTACCTGGAATTTATTTGCAGTGGCTAGAGGTTCTGGTGTGCCCATTCTCACTCTCTCTCTTTGCTTACAAATAAATAAAATATTTTATTATTATTTTTTTTTTAAATATTTTATTTATTCATTTTCAAGCAGAGAGAGAGAGAGAGAGAGAGAGAGAGAGAGAGAGAGAGAGAGAGAGAGAGAGAGAGAACACACCAGGGCCATCACCTTGTGGGTCTGGCTTATGTGGGTCCTGGGGAATTGAACCCAGGGCCTTAGGCACTGGAGGCAAGTGCCTTAACCGCTGAGCCATCTCTCCAGCCCTATTTTATTATTTTTTATTTTTTGGTTTTGTGAGGTAGGGTTGTGCTCTAGCCCAGGCTGACCTGAAATTTATTATGTAGTCTCAGGCTGGCCTCGAACTGATGGAGATCCTCTGCTTCCCATGTGCTGGAATTAAATGCATGTGTAACCAAGCCCAGCTCAAAAGATATATATATATATTAAAATCTAAAAAAATAGGGAGCTGGAGAGTTAAAGGTATTTGCTTGTAAAGTTTCTGACCTCGGTTCAATTTCCAAGTACCCACATAAAGCTAGACACAAAAAGTGGTACAACCAAGGTCATTAAGGTCCCTCAAAATGACAATATAGTGTTGAAGTGTTTTCTTAAGAATTAATGAAAATTTTACTGTAACTTGTTCCTAGATTAATAAATTGCCTGAAAAAAAATGGTGCATACATCCAACATTTGTTTATAGCCCAAGAGACCCTGGTGTATGTGTACACATATATACAAAAAATATAAAAATATGTTTGATCCCTAGCACCATAAAAAGCTAAAAATACTCTTCCGGGGCCAGCGTTTAGAGGTACTCAACATGGTTCAGCGTTTGACATATCATTGTAGACTTTCCTACAACACAGCCTCCAAACAAAACTAGGCTGTCCCGAACCCCTGCATTGTCTACTTGTCCACCAAGAAGGTGGGGAAAGCTCCAAAGTCAACCTGTGGTGTGTGCTCAGGCTGACTGCCAGGGGTTTGTGCTGTGAGACCTAAGGTCTTTATGGAATTGCCCAAAACAAAAAAACATATCAGTCGGGCCTATGGTGGTCCCATGAGTGCTAAGTGTGTCCGTGACAGGATCAAGTGAGCTTTCCTTACCGAGGAGCAGAAAATCGTTGTGAAGGTGTTGAAGGAACAAGCACAGAGTTAGAAAGCTAAATAAATATGAAGCTTTTTAAATAAAAACCAAGGCTTGTTCTGTGGTTTGTGTTTTTTAAAAAAAGCTAAAAAAGGGCTGGAGAGATGGCTCAGCGGTTAAGGCACTTGCCTCCAGTGCCTAAGGCCCCGGGTTCAATTCCCCAGGACCCACATAAGCCAGACCCACAAGGTGGTGGCCCTGGTTCTCTCTCTCTCTCTCTCTCTCTCTCTCTCTCTCTCTCTCTCTCTCTCTCTCTCTCTCTCTGTATCTCTCTGCTTGAAAATGAATAAATAAAATATTAAAAAAAAAAAAAAAGCTAAAAAATAGGATTGGACATAGTTGTTCATGCTTGTAACTGCAGCACCCAGAAGGCAAAGGCAGAAGTATTGCCACAAATTTGAAACTATCAGGTTAAAATGGAAAAGTGGCCCCAGAGGGACAGTGGGAGGAGCAGCGCCCCCTGGTGGTTAAGGAGAGGGCAATGAAATCCACTGAGTTAGGCTACAATCCTATGCAGATAAGGAATCCTGAGCTCTTCTTGCCAGGATGTGGTTTGCGGGCAGGGACTGAGTCTTCCCTTAGCCTTGGGTAGTCAGGAAAGACTTTCCAGATGTATTTGACCTTTTCCTCCTCTGCGATGATGACTGGTAGGCTTGGCCTAGGACTGGGAAGAAGCTACTCTGGTAGGGGTGTGTTTAAGGGGAGTGGACCTTGTGAGTTGACAGATCAGGCTATAGAGGTTGATATGTGGGATTCCTAAAGACTCACACTGATCCAGGCATGTTAGATACACCTTTATTCATCTGGAGGCAGAGGTAGGAGGATCACTGTGAGTTCGAGGCCACCCTGAAATGCCACCTTGAGACTACATAGTGAATTCCAGGTCAGTCTGGACTACATGGAGACCCTACCTCAAAAAACCAACCAACCAAACAAACAAAACAAAACAAACAAGAAGAAGAAGAAAAGAAAGAACGAAAGAATCATCACTAACCAGCGTCCTTCGCTTCTGAGAAAGCTTGCGTTTCTGCATGGGTTCTGAATGAAGGGAGGTATCTGTCCTCTCTCCTGAACACTGAAGGTATGCTCTGCACAGAGGACAAGCTGGAGTGGGTGACAGAGCTCAGAATGGGGAGGGCTCTCCCATCCTTCCCAGATCCACAAGACACGGCCTCCTCTTCTCTGTCAAGTTCTGGGTCTTCCTTGTACTGTCTGTTTTCACATTCCCAGTGCTCCTTGCCTCCTTTTTAAATTTTTTTTTAAATTCATTTTCTTTTTTTTAAATATTTTATTTATTCATTTTCAAGCAGAGAGAAAGAGAGAAAGAGAGAAAGAGAGAGAGAGAGAGAAAGAGAGAGAGAGAGAGAGAGAGAGAGCATTAGGGCCACCATCTTGTGGGGTGGGTCTGGCTTATGTGGGTCCTAGGGAATTGAACCTGCGGCCTTAGGCACTGGAGGCAAGTGCCTTAACCGCTGAGCCATCTCTCCAGCCCTTATTTATTCATTTTCAAGGAGAGAGAGAGAGAGAGAGAACACCAGGGCTACCACCTTGTGGGTCTGGCTTATGTGGGTCCTGGGGAATTGAACCCAGGGCCTTAGGCACTGGAAGCAAGTGCCTTAACTTCTGAGCCATCTCTCCAGCCCCTTGCCTCCTTTTTTCCATTCTGTAACCCTCTCCTCTTCAGTAGAGTCTCACTAATGCCTTCAGCAGAATATCCCCACCCAAAGAACCCAAAGAACACTGGGGCCTACATTTCCATCCACTGTGGCTGTGATGACAGCTTCATGTCAATGACTCTGGCACACTCTGAGCAAGTGATACCAAAGGCATGGCCTATGAGACAAGAAGCAAAAGGTCTGGAGTTTAGGAGCTGATGTGTGAATCTAGATCTTTCACTGAATGGCTGAAAGGGCCTGGGAACTGACAACTGGGGTGTCAAAAACACTACCCCTCTTAGGTAAATCATTTAACTGCTCTCAGCCTACTTTTCTCAAAGAAATGGAGGAAGTTCTTTCTGTACCTCTCCTGCTTCTATAAAATTTAAGAATGAGGTAAAGGTAGATGCACAAAGTGGAGCATTCATCTGGAGTTCATTCATTTGCAGTGGCTGGAGTCCCTGGTGTGCCCATTCTGTCTGTCTCTCTTCTATCTCTGCTTGAAAATAAAGTTCAATAACAACAACAACAGGGAGCCAGGTGAGATGGCACACACCTTTAAACCCAGCACTTGGGAAGCAGAAGTAGGAGGACTGCCATGAGTTCAAGGTCACCTGAAACTACATAGTGGATTCCAGGTCAGCCTGGGATAGAGCTAGACCCTACCTTGAAAAATAAACAAACAAACAAACAAAAAAAGGTGGGGGGTGGTTAGGCAAGCAAAATACTGTGTAAACTGAAAAGAGCTGCACAAATGCTAATTATGACAACAGTTTGGGAGAAAAGTGAATTCTAAGGAGCTCACTAATATTTGAGCCTCTTAGAGGTGGGGGAAGTCAGATTTGCTCTATCCAGGGAGGCATTTGAGGGCAACAGAGAGCATTACATGCAGATGAGCAAACCCAGGTGGAAGAAAGTAAAGAAAGAATTCAGCAATTTGTGGGATCAAGGTATGGCGCTAGAGAGACCTCCGTGTTCACTCTCCTTGCTAGCTAGTGACTTAGGTAAGCTGCTTAACCTCTAGGAGCCTCAGTGTCTCTGCTCATAAAAATGGATTAGTATTACTCAAACTCACATGAACCCAGTTTAGAAAACCCTATCCTGGGAGACTGGAGAGATGTCTCAGTGGTTAAAGGCACTTGCTTACAAAGCCTAATGTCTCCAATTTGATTTCCAGTATCCATGTAAAGCCAGATGCACAAAATGGTGTATGCATCTAGAGTTTGTTTGCAGTGGCCTGAGTCCCTGGCACAGCCATTTTCTTTCTCTGTCTGCTTGCAAATAAATACTAAAAATATTTTTAAAAACAAAAACCCCACCCAGTAAGAGACTACAGACTTATCCAAAACAAATGTTTACCATTTTATTTATTTATATTATTTATTTACTTTTGGTTTTTCAAGGTAGGGTCTCACATTAGTAGAGGCTGACCTGGAATTCACTGTGTAGTCTCATGGTGTCCTGGAACTCATGGCGATTCTCTTATACCTCTGCCTCCTGAGTGCTGGGATTAAAGGTGTGTGCCACCACCCCCAGCTTTACTATTTTATTAAATATTTCATGCCAAACATTAAAGGGAAATGGAAATAATATTTCTACCTCAATAGTGGTGAAAACTCAGTTATTTTGAAGAACCAGAGATGACATCCTGGAATTAGAAATTATTTTGTAGCAGAGTTCTGTTTGATTTGACCATAACTGGCCTGGAATTTCTCTGAATGTGCTCTACCCCTCCCAAGAATCAAATTTCCCCAATTAACAATCGAAAAATGTCAAAAAGCCTAACAGATAGGATAAACGCAGCTGCACAGATAGATAAGGGCTAAGCATGCCTCAGAAGTTGCTTGTGCTTTGAAGAATTATCTGGTCTTTTTGACTCACATAAAATTTACAGCTTACTGCACTATCTCATGTCTATAAATCCTGTTTAATTGCACTCCTGTTTAATACATTCCTCATTGGAAATACTCCAAGTTTTAGAGATTAAAAGCCCCACTTTTTCCTTTGTTAGTGGCTATTCTCCGGAGCCCTGCATTGGGGCGAGATAGCCACTGGCCAGTTCTGTGTGCACAAATATAGCTTGCTTTAATTTGGCCTACATTGGAGTCTGTGGTCTTTTCTTTGCGTTCGTGGGTTCAACAATTTAACTGATGGCAGGCAGTGGTTTTTCAGGGGTGTATCCTGGTATTGACTGATCTCCAACTGTTGACAACCCACTAAAATACTATGGAAGGATGTGAGAACAAAAGGCAGAAAGTCTGGGCTGGAGAGATGGCTCAGTGGCTTGAGCGCTTGCCTACAAAGCCTAACAAAAAAGAAGAAAAAAGAAAAAAAATATAAAAAATTAAAAAGAATATGATGAGCCGGGTGTGGTGGCTCACCCCTTTAGTCCCAGTACTCTGGAGGCAGAGGTAGGAGGATTGCTGTGAGTTTGAGGCCAGCCTGAGACTACATAGTGAATTCCAGGTCCGCCTGGGTAGAGTGAGACCCTACCTCGAAAAACAAAACAAACGAACAAACAGAAGAATATGACAAGTGAGTGTTGTAAAAAAATTCAGTAAGCTGGGCGTGGTGGTGCACGCCTTTAATCCCAGCACTAGGGAGGCAGAGGTAGGAGGATTGCTGTGAGTTCGAGGCCAGCCTGAGACTACGCAGTGAATTCCAGGTCAGCCTGGACTAGAGTGAGACCCTACCTCGAAAAACCAAAAAAAAAAAAAAAAAAAAATCAGTACTCAGAAATTACCATGCGCTTCTTTCCTAATAATAAAACGCCCATTTTATAATCCTTTTCATTTCTTTTTTGAGGAGCTGAGTATTGAACCCAAGGCCTCCATATTCTATGCAAGTGTTCTATCACTAGGCTACAACCCCAGCCCTGTTCCATATTCTTTTCAAAGATGACTATGGTTTCCTGGATTATGCTGTGTTGGGTAACAGCTCTTTCTTAAATTTGATGTGCGGCTCTTGAAGACTCATTTTTAGCTCTGGATAAAATCATCAGATAGGCATTTCCTGTCCTTGGGGAGTTTTGTAACTTTTTTTTTTTTTTTTTTTGGTTTTTTGAGGTAGAGTCTCACTCTAGTCCAGGTTGACCTGGAATTCACTCTGTAGTCTCAGGGTGGCCTTGAACTCACGGCAATCCTCCTACTTCTGCCTCCCGAGTGCTGGGATTAAAGGCATGCGCCACCATGCCCAGTTTTTTTTTTTTTTTTTAAACAGGGTCTCACTCTAGTCCAGGCTGACCTGGAACTCTGTAGCTCAGGCAGGCTTCGAGCTATATCAGCCTCCCTCCCGAGTGGGAGTGCTGAGATTAAAGGTGTGCACCACCCTTTCCTCTCTCTGCATTGATAAAGTGAAGAGACAAGCACTCAACAATTACTGAATACTTAATATATATATATATATATATATATATATATACAAGCGTTGTGGTGAGGGCTTTGCAAGTTATCATTAAATGTTTTCAACAATGATAGTAACTATTAATGATAAAGCACATCGTTTCTCGGCCTTTTGGCTAAGATCATGGGTCTAACAACGTGCACCTGACCTTTTTTTAAAAAAATATTTATTCATTTTTAAGCAGAGAGATCGAGAGAGAGAGAGAGAGAGAGAGAGAGAGAGAGCACCAAGGTCACCACCTTATGGGTCTGGCTTATGTGGGTCCTGGGGAATTGAACCCGGGGCCATAGGCACTGGAGGCAAGTGCCTTAACCACTGAGCCATCTCTCCAGCCCCGCCTAATCTTTTGCCAACCTATAAAGTCCTTACAGGACTCACTGTTTAGCCGATATCTAACTTTCTGCAGCACTGATCCTGTGGCCCTGAAGCCCCAGCCTGAAGAACAGAGGCCAGCAGGTGGTGCACAGGCTTGGATCAGTAGTCATCTCCCTCTCTGCAAGTACTTCAGCCCTGCCGTCCATCCTCAGCACCGCAAGCTCCTACCTCGGCTTGGAGAGGCTGCAGCCACGCGGCTTAAGGTTGGCCATGATCTTGGAGCAGGCGGGAGCCCAGCACCTGGGAAACGGCGGTAGTGTACAGCCCATTGCCATGGCGACCAGCTCCCAACGGCCTCCGCGGCGAGGGCGGTGTCAGGCCTACGCCACGCCCCCAGCCCGCCTCGCCTCCCTCCATCCTCGGCTCGCACTCTCGAGAGGGTACGGATCTTAGGACAGGGTGCGCTCCGAGCCAGTCCCCGCAGCAGCTTTGGTGCTAGCTACAGAACGAAGCCCAAAGGATTCCCTGAACCGGGGAGGAGGAGGCGAGTTTAAGAGACCAGGGCCGCTTTGTCGGCGGGAATTGTAGTTTCCGATGATGGGAGTCTCGTTTAGAAATGCTTATGGTTGAGTTAGAGTGTACTACAACTCCCAGAATCCCCCACCAGCCCGCTTTGGTTCGCCTCTGGAGGGAGCTCTGCATTGTGGGATATGTAGTTCAATCAATCCGACAAGTTATGGGAGTATCAAAGAGACGTGCGGACTCGGACTCAGTTTCCCAGAGGCCCCGGGATGCTCGCAGGCTATTGGCTGATCGGGACGGATTGGTCGCGCTGCTCCCCGCCCCCAGTGACACAATAGCAGCTCCCTCCAAGATGGCGGCGGCGACGGCGGACTCGGGAGCTGGGAGCCCGCAAGCTGGGGACTCCTCCAGCGGGGGCGCCGGGAGCGCGCTGCCGTCGCCCGGGGAGCAGGAGCTGAGCCGGCGCCTGCAGCGCCTGTACCCCGCGGTCAACCAGCACGAGACGCCGCTGCCGCGCTCCTGGAGCCCCAAGGACAAGTACAACTACATCGGCCTCTCTCAGGGCAACCTCCGAGTCCACTACAAAGGTATCATCCCGTCCGTCCGCAGCGTCTGCAGGGCGTCTGTGTCGTCTGGCCTTACCCATCGGGACCCTGTTTTTGCCAGGGTTCTCCGAGTTAGGCCCGAGTCCCCGAGGAGTGGGGCTGACCAGGCCTAGGGTTGGCTGCTTGCTTTGCTCTGCCCCGAGACACCGGACATGAAGAGAACTGCAGCAGGTGTCCAAAGCCAGTGTTGAGCTGGACCTTCCACTTTAGGGCCTCCCTGCTGGCTCTGGGCTGGCTCCAACTATAGCCGGCCCTTTACCACTGTTTAGTTCAGTAGTGTTTGCAAAAAGAGGTGGTTCACATATCCCCCCTCCTCCCTTTAGTAAGAAGTGTAAGGGCTGGCCTGCCTGCCAGTCATCCTCAACTGCGCCCCGGGTTCTTTGCTAAAGTTGGTGAGGGTGACTTCCCTTGGGTTCCCCGGGGAACTGTGGGTACTGCTTGCATTCTGAAGAGACTGCCAGCAATATTCGGTGCCTGACATCCATTGCCTGTAGCCCTGTTTCGTTGTTATGGAGGACAGTGTTTTTGGACTGCTAGATTCAACTGGAGATGAGCCAAAGGTGGGAGGTTTATGTGTTTACTTAGTTATGTATTCCTTGGACTGTGCAAGGGCTTCCTCTGGCTAAAGAGGGTTGAAGTTACCATGGAGCAGAGAAAATGAGGCTTCCATTTCCTTCTGCTGAAATTCTTTCCTTGCCCTATCACGTCAGGTCATGGCAAAAATCACAAAGATGCAGCCTCAGTACGTGCCACTCACCCCATACCTGCTGCCTGTGGTATTTACTACTTTGAGGTGAAGATTGTCAGCAAAGGAAGAGATGGGTAAGCCCCCCTCCAACTCCCCTTACCACTCCTCAGCTGGTCGACATGTGACTGATGTGAGCTACTGAGCTGGTTGAGTCTGGGGCCTCAATTCTCTGACTGTGGTCATGGCCTGGTTTAAACAGTGAACCTTGATAGCAAGTAAACATTGTAGGTAAAGCTGAGGACAGTTTTTAGTACTGCAATTAGATACTTTACAGAAAGTAACACGTTGACATTAACAATTCAGAGTCTGAATGGGGTTTCCTCTATTAGTTTGTGGTGTCTGTGACTTCCCTCCGTTCATAGTCAAGGTTCATTTTTATGCCATTTAGTCATGTGAAGGCTCCAGGAGGCTTCAAAGGGGTAGTAGAGTCTTTGGAGTATTCATCAAAGCTGTGGTGGCCACTGTCATCTCGGAGTAAACAGCATACACATGGTCAGAGTCAGGTGACCTTGCTGCTCATAAACTTGTTTTTCAGTCCTGGGACTTGAACACCAGTTTGACCAGCTTTAGGAAGGTCCTCATAAAAGTCCCCATTAGGAGACTCCCTATTTAGACACAGGAAATTAGAGGGGCTATTTTTCATGTTCTTCTTCCTTATTCTCCCAGTCTCCATTTTGTTTTCCACTGGTTGTGACAAAGCAGATGTTTAAGCTATGAGAAAACCTAACTGCAACTGCCTGGAGAAGAGCTTTCCTCATAGAGCCTTAGGTTTGGTGTGGGAAGTTTGCCAGCCTCATCAGTGACCTTCATGTGGACCTGAGGATGTGTCTTTGAGCATGTAGAATAAGATTTTTCCTCTAGGGACTGTCCCTTTTGTGATGTGTGCAATATGCCAGATTAAGTGGCTGTGCTGGAGGCAGGACTGCCAGAGTCAGAACCTTGCTTTTCTTCTCAGTGACTTTAGAACTTTTTGTTTGTTTTCAAGGTAGGGTCTCACTCTAGCCCAGGCTGACCTGGAATTCACTATGTATTCTCAGGGTGACCTCGAACTTATGGAAATCCTCCTACTTCTCCCATCTAAGTACTAACCAGGCCCAATCCTGAATAGCTTCCAAGATCAGAGGAGATCAGAGGGCACGTTCAGGGTGGTTTGGCCATAGACAGATTCTCCTACTTCTGCCTCCCATGTGCTGGGATTAAAGGCGAGTGCCACCTTGCCCGGTTCAGTGACTTTATAACTTTCCTGCCTAAGGCTCTGTAGACTTGGGTAGATCTTGGGACTTCTGCACTGTGATAAGCTAGGCTCACTCATTGAAGCTACTTTTAACCCTAAAATTCAGTGACGCTGAAATTTTAATCACGGGAAGCTCTTACATCTTTAACTTCATTCCAATCTATTGCATTTGCAGATAGGAAACATTTATTGGAGGATTTTAAAGCTTTAATTTTCCCTTCCCACAATTTGATAGAAAAACATATAATTAATGCTTGAACTGGTGTCAATGAGAATGACCTCTTAGATAGTTACAATGTTGACCAAGATATTGCTGCTGGAAGCTCATATTGCCAAGGATACTGTGGGGTATTTCTTAAAGCTATTGGGGAAAAAATAGATATTTGTTTGTTTGTTTTTGAGGTAGGGTCTCTCTCTAGCCCAGGCTGACCTGGAATTTACTATGCAGTCTCAGGCTAGCCTTGAACTCACAGCGATCCTCTTAACCTCTCCCTCTGGAACCCTGGGATTAAAGGTGTGTGCCACCACACCTGGTAAAAATAGATATTTTCTTTGTAGTTCTTTTTTTGTTGTTTGTGTGTGGGTGTGTGTGTGTTTTCCAAGGTATGGTTTCCCTCTAGTCCAGGCTGACCTGAAATTCACTATGTAGTTTCAGGGTGGCCTTGAACTCACAGCAATCCTCCTACCTCTGCCTTCCAAGTGCTGGGATTAAAGGCGTGTGCCACCATGCCCGGTTTGTGTTTGTTTTTTTGAGGTAGGGTTTCACTGTAGCCAAGGCGGACCTGGAATGAAATTTGTAGTTCCAGGCTGGCCTTGAACTCTTGGGAATCCTCCTACGTCTGTGTAGCTCTTTTTCATAGATAACAGCTGAATTAGTTAGAGACAAAAACAACTTCTAGGGCTGGAGAGTTGGCTCAGCGGTTAAGGCACTTGCCTCCAGTGCCTAAGGCCCCGGGTTCAATTCCCCAGGAACCACATAAGCCAGGCCCACAAGGTGGTGGCCCTGGTGCGCGCGCTCTCTCTCTCTCTCTCTCCCCCCCTTCCCTCCCTCCCTCTCTCTCTCACTCTGGGTGTACTTCTTTCTCACTCTCAAATAAATGAAATAAGATGTTTTATTTAAAAAAAATAAAACAACTAGCTGGGTGTGGTGGCACTTTTATTATTATTTTGTTTTGTTTTTTTGTTTTTTGAGGGAGAGTCTTACCCTAGTCCAGGCTGACCTGGAATTCACTATGTAGTCTCAGGGTGGCCTTGAACTCACGGCAATCCTCCTACCTCTGCCTCCCGAGTGCTGGGATTAAAGGCCTGCGCCACCAAGCCCGACAAAAACATCTTTTTTAAAAAAATATTTTATTTATTCATTTTCAAGCAGTTATCTCTCTCTCTCTCTCTCTCTCTATATATATATATATATATATATATATATATAGAGAGAGAGAGAGAGAGAGAGAGCAAGCCAGGACCACCACCTTGTGGGTCTGGCTTATGTGGGTACTGGGGAATTGAACCAGGGGCCTTAGGCACTGGAGGCAAGTATCTTAACTGCTGAGCCATCTCTCCAGCTCTGTTTAAACATCTTGATCAGAATTCTTTTGCCAGGCTTTATGGATTTTAGTGGTTTTTGTAGGGAAAGGCTCTGTGTCATGTTAATTGTTAATTTTTGTAACTGTAGGTGTTGCCTGCAAGTCTAAAGAAAAAAATGGCTATCTTTCCCTAGGTTCTGTGTGGTTTTTCCAGGTAGGATCTCGCTCTAGCCCAGGCTGACCTAAAATTCACTATGTAGTCTCAGAGTGGCCTTAAACTCATAGTGATCCTCCTACCTCTGCCTCCTGAGTGCTGGGATTAAAGGCGTGCTCCACCACACCTGGCAACTTTTTTTCTGTCAGTGTTGGAGGTGTTATATCAGGTTTGGTTCATGACCAAAGTAGGTACTGGCTGTGTAGCTTTCCTGTGTTGTCTCATTTGAGTATCATAGGATCTCTAGAAAATAATTGGAGCAAATGATGCCATACTTGTGTTTTTGGTGAGCTCTGAGTCCTAGAGGTGTCTGGTGGCCTGCCCTGGCTGCAGGGCTTAAGATGTGCAATGGAGTAGTCTAACTTGTCAGATAATCTTGCCTGATCCCAGATACCCTTGTCTGTGTTCCTGGTGACTTCCAATTGTGACTACTATTGCATTCCTTTCCTGGGTTAGAGTGAAGGTACATCCTGTTGGATCCTTATAAAATCATAGTGTTAGGAGATAGACCTGAAAGATACTCGGTGTGAACTGGATTTAGAGAATGTGGAATGCTGTGTGCTAGGCTTCCATTGAATCCGTAAACTTGTTTTTCTGTAGGTTTGTGTGTCTAAGGTATTTATGAATCCAGTTTTAGTGTCATTGTTCTCCAGAAATGTCTGTTTTCACAATGTCTATTATAGGAGATGCTAAACTACTTTCATAGAGAAGCTTTGTTGTTGTTGTTATTTTTTTTTTTTTACTTCTAGGTAGGGTCTCTGGAATTCACTCTAGTCTCAGGCTGGCCTTGAACTCACAGTACTCCTACCTCTGCCTCCCAAGTGCAAGTGCTGGGATTAAAGGTGTATGCCACCATGCCTGACTTGTTTTTTTTTTGAAACAGGGTCTTGCTTAGGCTGGCCTCCAAGCCTCCTTAGTGCCACTCCCAGCTTCACAGAAAGGTTGTATTTCAGGGTTATAGAGTATTCACCCTTATTGTGTTTCAGGCCCTGTGCTAGATATGAGAGAACATAAGTAAAGCCAGTAACAGTTTGGCCTTGTCTTCGGGAGCCTGTAACCAACTCAGTAGAGAGTGGCCTCTACTTTGTAAAAGGAGGCA
The DNA here is from genome assembly GCA_004024765.1 of Zapus hudsonius. Lineage (NCBI taxonomy): Eukaryota > Metazoa > Chordata > Mammalia > Rodentia > Dipodidae > Zapus > Zapus hudsonius. The sequence continues at coordinate 42,438 of PVHP010012235.1, forward strand.
AATCCTGAGCATGGTTGTGAGGGCTGAGTAGTTTCCAGCAGGTAGGACCTGTGGAATAGGTCTCTGGGTAATTAGCTCCATGTTAGGGTGCTGGCTTTTTGAGCTCTTCCTCTTAATGAGGGAGGGCTCTGGAGAGGGAGGGGCTGTATTTGAGCTAAAAGCTTGGCTGATTGGCTTCAGCTGTGTTTTGCTGAGTCACCATAGTTGTGAACCTTAGGAGCAGGTCTGGTAGGATAAGGAAACATCTTGGCCTGCCAGTGGTGCCAGGAGATAAGGGGCATCCAAGTTGATCTCTCCAGGAAGCTAAGTAGGCCTAGAAGCTGATAGTCCTCGGAGGGAGGATAACTTCCTAAGGATGGACCTATGGGTGTCCCAGACTCTTAGTGATGACACATGGAGGGTGTGGTTGGCCCAGCTGACAGATGCTGCACTGTGACCCTCAAAATAGACTGTAACATCATCCTAGTGGCAGAGGCCTTCTGACATGTGATGGGTGGCTCTACCCAAGAACAGCAAGCCTAGGCGAGAGTCTTGGATGGTGTGGGAAAGGGTGGGAAGGCTCTTCTCTGTAGCTAAGGCTCCAAGCAGGGATCTCTGGCTGCAGCCAACCAGTTCTCACTTGTTCCTACAACTGATTTTCTTTGGCCAAGCAGCAGTGCATCCATTCATTCATGCTGCATACCAGGATGAGCATCTTTTTTTTAGCCTAGATTTGGGCTCCAGGAGTATAAACATGAGGCCTGTCTGTCTAGAAAGAGGAGAGATATGACCCAGTTAACTCAGTATGTATTTTTTGAGTTTGGGGAAGGTGTCACAGAAGAGATGGTGATGCTGAATGGAAACAGGAGCTAGGAGAACAAACTGAGAAGCAGATGCATTAGACAGAAGACAGGGAACATAAAAAGATGGAGGAGGTGGTGGGCATGGTGAGCCATGCTTGTGATCCTAATACTTGAGAGGCAGAGGCAGGAGGATCATGAGCTCAAAGCCAGCCTGGAAAGGAGCCAGCCGGGAGGGAGGCAGAGGTAGGAGGATCGCCATGAATGAGTTCAAGGCCATCCTGAGACTACATAGTGAATTCCAGGTCAGCCTGGGCTAGAGTGAAACCCTACCTCAAAAAAACAAAAACAAAACAAAACAAAAAAGCCAGGGCTGGAGAGATGGCTTAGCGGTTAAGGCACTTGCCTCCAGTGCCTAAGGCCCCCGGTTCAATTCCCCAGGTCCCACATAAGCCAGACCCACAA
>PVHP010012236.1:0-42436 GCA_004024765.1 Zapus hudsonius
TTTCATGGTCTTTCCGCTCTTGGGGATGAGATCTGCTTCTTTCAGGATGTTTGTGCACTGCAAATTTCTCTTCTGCAATTCCTTGTAACTTGATAGTCTGTGCAGTATTAATGCGTCGGGCCAGGAATTCTATATGATTTTACTGGGTTGTTCTGTTAAATCACTTCATTGTCTTGCTAACTTCCAAAACAAACAAGGTAAATAAAAATGCTATTATAGAAATGAGTAATGTTTCATTCCTGTGCATCAATTCATTACATAGTCTTTCAGGAAGCATTGGGTAGTAAACAAAAATTAACTTGGGAAACCACTATTAATTTACATTGACACAGAGTAAAATTGAAAATAAGGAGGTATTTGTAGTTGATAGGTATCACCAGGAATAAAAAAAAAAAAAAAAACTGCTGAGTGGTTTTTTGTCTTAATGGGAACATTCTGAAGTATTGTATGACAGATGACAGTATTGTCCAGTGTTATTACCTCCCTTTCAGCAGGAGTTATTAAGAAAGCTGGGCACCAAGCTGCTTAACTATCAATAACGTCCATGTTAACACCCACCATAGCAAGCTAAATAGATCACCATGGAGAAGCACGACAACCAGCACAGGGGAGAGAGTGTATGAACACTGCCCTTCAGTATATTCTGCATAAATATATAAGAACAAAACTATATTGTACATTAGTTCTAGAGGTATAAGTTCCTGTGGATGTGTATGATAGCTCTGCATACCATTTTAGTGATTTAAGCACTAAATAGAGGGTATGATCATTCACTGTACCTAGGCAAATTATATAGCATTGATATTTTTTGTTTTGATTTTTTTTGTTTTGATTTTTTTTGTTTTGAATTTCAAGGTAGGGTCTCTCTATAACCCAGGCTGACCTGGAATTCACTGTGTGTCTCAGGTGGCCTTGAACTCCCAGAGATTCTCCTACTTCTACCTTCCCTGAGCTGGGTCTAAAGACATGTACCACCATGCGCATTGCTTTGTGATAATTTATGTTTATGTTATTCATATTAGTAACATAGCTTTTATATCTAGTATAGAATTTTTACACATGCTCATTCCCCAGCAATAACACAGCATACATATATGCAGCATAAAACATAATGCATATATTGAGGTACATCATAAATATTCGGATCATCATTTGACAATTAAAAATAAAGATAATCTGGAAAAGGATTTTTTCCATGTGCATTTTATGTATATTTAAGGCTTCAGGATGGTGAAAATATCAAAATCCATACACACGTCATTTTACATTAACTATACTTCCCAAATGTCCCAGATTTTAAGGATCATCACATTCACTCTTAAATATGAAAAAATGCCCTTACCTGAAGATCTAGTTATTAAATCATAAATTTTGAAGAAATAATTCAACTGTTAGCATTAAGGAGGAGTTTTCAGCTAAATATTCAATCTATAACCTCAGTTTTTACTTCTCAGCTCCTGAGAAGTACTACTTAGGGCAAGTGTCTAAATCAATTACAAGTACAATTTCACATCTAAAAATTGGAATATTAGGGATTTGTATTTAAATGCACTTTTCCCTGAAACTTCTCCTACATATATGATATGCTTGGCTATCTTTGAATCATCGAGGAGGAAGGAACATCATAACTATGTAAATTTGGAAATGAGATGGCAAATTTCTGTTATATCCATCTCTATTACAACCAAAATATGCCCATAACTTTCAGTCTGGATATCTCTTCATTAAATCACTAATTCAAAAAAAAGAAGAAGAATAGCTACACAGATCACCACTGTATGAAACATTCCAAATCAAAAATGGAGGTTTTTATTTTTTTCTGGTTCAAAATTATTACTTCTTTAAAGGGCATGTAGTTGTATGTCCATTGCTAGTTCATATCTAGTTATATTTCAGAAAAGAAGAACTGTTACTTATAGATAAAGAAGTGTTTCTTTGGTAATCATAGTTAATATAAAATGAAGCCAACATGTGTATTACGGTTTTTGAAACATTCATCATCTTGAATCTTTAAGTATACATAAAATGAATGTGGATAATTCCTTTTTCAGATTACCTTTAGTTTAACTGTCAATTAAGTGTCAATTGGAAGAGTGAGGTTCTTTCAATTCCATGCAAAAGTGCTTCTTAAACATATTATGGATAATTAATTATAAATAAACAATTATTAAAACTTTTGTATCTATACAAGCTATTTCAAACACTTAAAGTTGGGATTTGGGTAATAGCACAGAGGATAAAATGTTTGCCAAACACATATGAGGACCTGAATTCAGATCCCAGAATCACTATAAAAGTCAAACTTACTAGTATTATTATAGCAAAAGGAGCATGAGCTTACTGCCCCCTCCCTCATATTCATTGTTACATTCTGCAGACATTTGTTTGCCACAGATGGCCAGTCATATAGCATGACTGAGAAACTACCAGAGCTTTGAAGTTCTTTGAGACAAAAGAAGTATTTACTTTAACTGTGATAAGGAAGTTAGGAAAAGTTGAGGCAGGAGGATAACTGGGAGGATTATCTGAATTTCTCTGGAACCCATTGTAAATGTGTGAGTTGCTAGGTGTTTATAATTTACATGCCTGATGTCATGTGCATATCTCTGCCCTACTATAAAATCTCTTTGTAACCAGGGTTCTGGGCCAATGCTTCATCTATGCTTGGCCCGCTGGCATAAATTCCTAATAATAATAAATGAAACTCTACTCTCACTGTTAATGGCTTTGTCTGTTTGTCACGGGGAATTTCTATGACAGTATAAGAATTAGCAGTCTAGCCCTTCTACAGTGAAATGGAGTTGGAGACAGGGGAATATCCAGCTAGCCTGGTATATGTGTGCTAAACAATGAAAGAGCCTCCATTAAATAAGGTGAAGGGCAAGAACCAATACCTTAGGTTTTCCTCTAACTTCCACATATTTTCATGCATCCAAACACACACACACACACACACACACACACACACACACACACACACACACCCCTTCAAGGTGAATATACTATCTCAACTCATTGTTCCAAATTTTTGTGCTACAGAATACCATCATAAACTTCACCTTTACAAGTGATACATCCCACTTCAAAGCTGCCTGATTCATTCTACCCAAGGTGTGTCTTGCATTCAAAGAACATTTGCCTCTTCAATATTACCTCTTTAAGTCACAGTCCTTTTTCTCTTCAAATGGCAACCTTCGTTGTTTCTCTTGTCGCTCTCATCTATTCAGCTAATGACCCAGAATGACAATCATTAAACATAAATCCAATCATATATCCTTCTGTTAAATTCGCTCCAGAAACTTTCTGTTGCAGAAAGAGAATTCTTGCTTTTTTGACGTGGACACAGAATTGTACTTTTTGACCCTTTCTAACAGCCCCATTATCCTCCTCTGCTGTCTGTGGATAGAGCATGAGTCAACAGCACTGACCTTTGTTTTTTTTCTATTTTCTTATACCCTGCTATTTATTTGCCTGTAGAAATTCCACCGTTAATGTTTATTCTTTGCGAAACCCGAGGATCACGTGTGGTTCATTTACACCAACCCAGATAAAGTGTATACCTCCCATAATCTAACCACTTCCCACAGAATCAATTCATTTTATTATAAGTATGGAAGCCAATTATCAAAATTGGTAAAATTAGAAAAGTGTCTGATGTATAGTCGGATCTTGACAAATATTTGATGAATGAATCTTCATTAAGTATGTAGAAAAATGTCAGGAGTAGAGAGCATAATAAAATCTCCCCCTTCCTTTACTGCCATTGCTTTATGGGTTCACTTAGTGTCACAGAAGTTCAGAATGATGAACTCAGGCAATCCTGGCTGAGGCCAATAATAAGTTAACGCCATTCAACTCTCCAAATTTGGACACACCCCATCTGAACTGTGGATGAGTTAGGGTATCTGATCTCATTTCAACTCAAGGAAGATACTTAAAGGTGGTCCAGGACCGCCAGTTGGCTGAGGTAGGGTTTGTACTGTGATAGTGTACATCAGCCAGAGTTTTCACTTTATAGCCTGACTAAATAGAGCTTCACCACAAAGGTTTGCTTTGACAGGCTCCCTCAAGCATAATATTGTTTCACCTTATTCATGCTTTAAGCATTCCCTGTGCTCGAGTGAGCATATTATTTAAAAGGAGGCATTTGATCTTTCTGCTGTATTTTTTGCATCAGCTACGGCTGACTTCTTCAGGATCCCTCTAGTATGTTCTACAATCTCAGGCAATAATCTCTATGTGACTTTCTGCGTGAATTCCACTTATTTTTGATAAAAAATTCTAAGTCCTAATAAAAAGCAAATCATAATAATAGCAATAATAAGTGTTATGATAGTCACTAAAATTTACTGGATGTTTAATATGTGCTGGGTGCTATACAAACTAAACCTTATGAAATATATGATATTTTGGACTTCATTTTATAAGACAAAATTTTCTTATTCTGTTTACTGCTTTTGTTTAAGAAATTTGTATAATTGTCATGATCTCAATTATGCCTACATGCAGTGATTCTGTTAGTTTCAATCTCTTGTGGCAAATGGTTACATTGAACCTGCCTATTGAAGGTTGCAAAGGATCTTTCAACAACTTCCTCTGTTGATGGTGCACTTTGCTTGAAATAATGTCCCCATTTGCCTAGTCACTCTCGCCATACCACTACATTTTTTTAAAAAATCGATTGAATTCATTATCTCTCTGCTGTACTTCCATGTATTTAATTTGATTCCTCATGTCATTCTAGGTTAACACAGTGTCATTTTCTCCACAGTATCACTACAGAGGTCTCTAGACATCAGACAAAGCGATTATTTAGTACAGTTTAATGACATTTTCAACTTGAAACTCATGTTTTCCTTCTTGTTCTAATGAAGAAGACCCCTTAGGGTATGGAGTCCCAAAGACCATGATGTCTTTTTTTAAGCCCACCCGATGCAGTGGCTGTATTGTCTGCCCTCAGCCACACTGGCCTTCTTCATACGTAGCCCGTTTGATGGTAACAAATGTACATTCCTCATGTATTCTTTCCCACTTCGAAACAGTTTTCTTACTCTCTTTCAGTTTCACAATCATTTCATTCCTCTTTGTTTTTAATTTTCCCTGTAGAAAAATTTAATGTTAGTGCTTTTAATACATGTGAGCACAGGGAATGACATGATTTGTTTTTTTCTTTTTTATTATTTACTGACTTTATTTTTTAAAAGGTTTTACTTTTAGGCACACTCATCTCACCACCCTCCCCATCTGCTGAAGGTCTTTGTTGGTGGTGTTAGTATTCATTGAGGGTCATTGTACCTCTCACTATTCCTGCCCACCCTGAGGCTCTTGCCATCTGTTAGTCCCCTCCTGTGTGATGCTTCCTGATCCATGGCGGTTAAGATAGGGATCTGATTTAGTATTGCTCTGTCTGAGAGTCTGGAGTCCTGCACTGGAATGTGATCATCTACAGTTTGAGTGTATCAGGGTGAGAAGGGAGGCAGAGAAAGGAGAAGCACCCAGAAACTTGAAGGGCAGCTCACCTGGTGAGTATAGCATTAAACAATGGAAGATACCCCCTCAAACAAAAACAAAATGAGTTATATATCATCACATCTGTACCCTGGTGATTAAATATCTCTTTCTAGACCTCATATCCTAAAGATCCCGCAATCACCCAAAACAATGCCACAGCTAGGTACCAAACATTAAAATGTGTGATCCTGTTTAGGACATTTCTCACTCAATCCATAATGCCTAGTCATATTCCTTATTGCATGAAGACTAGACATTGGGTATGGTAGTTCTCACCTGTTACCCTAGCAATTGCATGATGAAAGTGGAAGGATTTCTATGGCTTTGAACACAAGGTGCATAGTGAGCTCCAGGTCAGCATGACATTCCTTAAAGAAGAAGAAGAAAAGAAGAACAATGATGCCAACAGCATACAAGCTCCAAAATCAACCAGCCAGGCAAGATGTACAAACCTGTCCAGTATTAGCATGTAGCCTAGGAGGGGAGCCAACTGCTCTCTTATTGGATATGAGGATCACTCAGTGGGAGAGAATCCATACTTGGTATTAAGGACCAAGCCAGAATCTGAGGAGTAGGAAGGTCATAGTCTCCAGAGAGAAGTTCCTACTGTTCTTTGGTGGAGAAGACAGGGTATGCCCATCAAAATCTCTCCAATGACTCCCTTTGAACCCTGCTTCTCTCACACTCACTCGCTGAATCTGCTTTTTTGACAGATAGCAGCAAATAAATACAAGGAAGAATCAGTTTTCATCAGTTCAAAGAGTCTCATTAAAATGACAAGAAGAGAAAGCCTAGGGATTAACACTGGAAGAGTCATCCCATCAGGGTTCAGGACCATTGCGGAGGTAGCTGCAAAAAGAATGAGTACTGTTCTCAAGGCTCCCCAGAGAACCCTCTCTAGAAAGCAAGGAGGCTCAAAACTCATCATCGAAAAGAAGAAACAGCGGAGAGCTCAACACCAATGATGATGTCTACCATACTGCCCAAAGCTCAGGAAACATTGTGGAAGAGGTGGGTGGCGGGAAAGAATGTAAGAGCCACAGGGCACATAGTCTTACTTTGGGGCACTGTCCTCTCCCTGTGACCCAACTAGTGCATTCATGACCCCACAGTGGTATTTACTGGTAATCCCACAAAACCAGCATGGTTCTGAGCCCATCAAGATTTTGACATGCTGAAAAGAGGCCAAGGAAAGGAAAGATGACAAAACAGAGAAAGAATTATATGAAAAGACCAAGATCCTAAGTGGATGCAGGACAGTGAAGAGGGGCAAAAAGGATAAAGGCCCAGGAATGTCATCAAGCTACTCATATAGTAAATTTCATATATATTTTTTTCAGTGAAAAGAAAATGCTCTATTTTTCTAGTTGAAAATTGATTACTGTAGACTATATCTGCTTATTGGCAATTGTAGGCAATAATTATTCAGCTATGTTCTTGACCCATCTGCCCCTTGGTGCCCTTGTTACACACTGTTAAATGTTACTGACATTAAATTAGATGAGAGGTTTTTCCTATAATCTGCTTAGTTCTTTGAGAGTAAAAATGCTACCTCAGCATCAATATTTACCACCTTTCTCAGGAAGCCAACGCTATCAGTCAAGTCAAAAAGGTGTGATTCCCTGTGAACCAGATATGTATAGATAGGATAGACTCATACTGATTTTATTTATCCACTCCATGAAAAAAAAATGGTTTTAGTAACATTTATTCTTTCATTAAAGTTACATTTGAGGCAGGCTTACCTCAGATAAGACATTCTACAACACATCAGAGTTTAGGATATTTTAGGTGTCTCCTGACCTCTGGCATCTTCCCTTGGATTGCTATCTAGGTATTGGTCAGGAAGGACCACAATACTTTACAACATTCAGCTTTGCTAACCTCAGTAGTTTTAAAGCTCTGTATAGATGGCATATGTTAATATGGCAGCGATAGTTCATATCTGTTTTGCTGACAGACCACAGTCAACTAAAACAACAGGCTTCTTTCTTTTGCTTTATTTTTTGGGGGGTTGCATAAAGTTGTGGCCTGGACACTGATGTATCTAAGAGAGATGTTGCAAAAGGTAATGTGATATTTCTCAACATGTTGGAGTGACTAAATTGCACATCATTTTTAAACACTGTTAACATTAATTTCTTTAGATAGAATCACCATTAATATAAATATTTAGATATAAAGAAACAGTATAAAGTCAAAATGACTTTTAATAGTTTTTCAGTCTGAAAATAATTATTTCTCAACTTATGTATTGTGCACAAAAATCCAATTTAAAGAATTGTACTGGTCTCTGTACCAAGATGAGTGGACAATCAGAATAGCTCTACTTCCTGAGACAGAGAAGAAATGGTTATACAGAAGAAAATTACATAATCATGTTATCTGAGAAGGATAGCAGGTTGTTTTTTAAAGGATTATTGTCACTCCAAATTACTATTGGACTGATTCAAGTAAGAATTTCCTCATGTTATAAGATCAGGGTGCAGAATGGAATTCATCATCATAATTACACCAACAAGCATACATCTTTATCCAATTCCAACATAAACATATTTGTTTATTCCCATAAATAAAATGAAAAAAAATTCTAATCTATCTGATGACGACTCATGGTAATATTTTCCCTGTATATTTATTGTCTGTGCCTCTCACTTTAAATAAAATGAAATAAAACTTCTTTCTCCAACACCTGTTACACTGCAAAATACTCTTTCCAGGACTATTATCTTAATTCCTGATTTCCTTTTGCCTTCTGTTGCCAAGTAGATGGATGGATCATGTATGCTAATGCCTCTGTCCATTTGGGATGCTATCAGATGCAGTATTCTGGGTAGATTTTTAACCAACAGAAATTTACTTCTCACTCCTCTGGAATCTGGGAGTTCCAGACCACAGGTGAAATCTGCTTTCTCATTGACAGATGGTGACTTTGTAGTGTGTCCTTACATGAGGATGGAACAATCCATTTCTTTTGGACAACATGGATAGAAGCCCTTATCAGTGTCCATCAAGGTAGATTCTTTTGTGGTCCAATGACTCCCTTAAGAGTCAACCAAGTAATTCTATTGCACTAGGGATTAGGTTTCAATAGTGGAAGGAAGGCATAAACATTCATAAAATAGAAGTAAAGAATGAAAAAAAAGATGAAGAAATTATTAATGTATTTCATTAACACAAAGGATTATACCAAATATTTGTGAGTCAGCAGCCCAATGTGAAACTTGAAATACTTGAATCAACTTATGAATTGACCCTGTCACTTAGCAAGTAAGTTCAGTCAGTGTAGTAAGTTTATTTTCAGTGGTCCATTCCCTTAGATGAAATACATAAATTACATATTGAGTATGAAGCTTTTTGAATAAAATATGGCAATTGCCTCTTTGAGAGTAATTTCAAGTAGAAAATGTACTTTTTCAAACAAAAGCGGATGTTGCTCTTAGGGCCTGTCACACATTGCTGTTTATTTTTGCCTTGATTTTGTGATCAGGATTTCATACTGCATTTTTGGCTTATCAGTCTAAGTACTTAAGATTGTTAAATTTCTTTTTTTTATTTTTTTAAAATATTTTATTTATTTATGAGAGAGAGAGAGAGAGAGAGCACGCCAGGGCCCCCAGCCACTGTAAATGAACTCCAGACACCCGCACCCTCTTGTGTACGTGGCTTTACATGGGCACTGGGGAATCGAACTCAGGTCCTTCTGTGTTGCAGGCAAGCGCCTTAACCGCTAAGCCACTTCTTCAGCCCAATATTGTTAAATTTCATGGGATATTTCTCAAAAAAAATTAGTAAGACTTAGAAATTTATTTCATATGAGAAGTGTGAGTAATTCATAGCAATTAAGTTCAAGTTCTGATTCTTTTTCTAATTCTATGTTCTTGGGTAAGTCAGTAATGCATGTGTCTTTATATACTATTTTTTTTTTACTTCTGCACATCAAAACAATTGACATAGTGAAACACACATCTACAGAGTTACAAAAATTGAAAATATTTGTGAATCACATTTCAGGTAAAGTGTTAATTTGGAAAGTATATATATAAGGATATCTTGTAAGTCAATAGCAATAAAAAAAAACCTTAATAGCCTAATTTAAAAAATGGCCAAACAGGTAAATGAAAAGATGCATACTGTTACTCATCTTGTGAGAAATAAAGTTGGAAAATTTAATACTATCTTACTTCACAAATTTTTGTTTGGCTAGTAGGAAACCTCAAGTGTGAATGAAAATGTAGAATGTTTGTACATTGTCAAAAGGAGTGCAAAGCATTTCTGGTATTTTGAAAAACAACATGGCATCTTTCCAAAACCAAAAGCAGAAGTACTTTTTAAGGCAGTAATTCTACTTCTGAAAAATAATCAAAACCAGAATGTTGAAGACATTGGCACTTCTGTGACCATTGCAACACCATTTATAACTACCTCTAAATGCCCACGCCCACGTGAATAGTCAAAGGAAATGTGGTGATTTGGGTGAACAGCATGGATGAACTTGGAGGACATTGAACTAATTGAAATAATCCAATCCTAGAAGAATAATATTTAAAATTCCATTGATGGGAAGAATCTACAAGGATTAATTTTACATAGAGAGCAAATGATAATTTTGAGTATCATGTGGGAAAGAACAATAAGCTGAGAATCTATGGGTATTATACTCTAGAGATTTGGTAAATATATTTACAGTACAGTTCTCTATAATATGCTTAAAATTTGACTTAAAAATAGAACTCATGGTAAGTATTCTTACCATCATCAAATATATTTTTAAATTAAATCCATGCTAGTGAGTATATAATGAAATGTATAGTAATGAGAACAAAATATACTATGAGATATATCAATGAGAAAAGATATTTTGAAATTTGTTAAAAAACAAAGAAGTGAACAAGCTGAACTGCATTTGCTGATTATTTTTCTTTTCAGAATTCTGAACTTTGACCTCAGTGGAGGCTGTACATGTGATAGAAATGAGAAAGGTTGCCCAATAGCTCTGGACTGACAATTCTTTTCTGTTCTTTCTGTTGAATTGTGTCCTTTCAGGTCTAATGAAATGTTTGTAACCTCCATGATTTTTAAATTATAATTAAAATGTCCATTCTATGCCTTAGTATTAATCATTAACAAAGTAAATTTTGGTGTTCTTTAAATGCTGAGCTATTGAGAGTCTGGGATCTTAATTTCTTTGGTCACACAAGGTGAGGGGGAGGTTGGTGGGTGGTTTTGATTGCTAACTGGAGAATTCTTACTTGTAGCCTATAGGAAAGAGAAAATGTTATTCTATTAACCCCCCTTGAAGACAAGGAATTTAAATTTTAAAACTATAGATAAACACTGTTTTCAGGCTTATCTTTCTTGTTGCTTATTAAAGAAGTGATTATACCTAACTGAGAGAAGATTTAGAATGTGGTCCATGTGGAGAGCAGATTATCTCTGTCTATATAACACACAGGAAAAGCTAAAACATATCTTAAACATTTTTCATATTTGCTTTTTTAAATTTTCTCTACATATATGGTACATTCTTGATAATATTAACCCCACATTACCATCTCTTGTACCCCTATGTCTCACTGAACCTCTCTAATTACTTACTGGGTATGACATGAAATAGAATGACTTCCCATCCTGGCAACCTGTAACCATCATTCATTGTCTATTTAGGGAGAGGTGTGATCAGTCAAAGCCCCTCCTCTGTATATAACAGATTGTTGACTGACTCCTTCATATGTAGATCTTGTGCAAATATCCCCATAAAATGTATAAGTTCATGATTGTTATGGTCTTTTCCTGTCAGAAGGCAGGATTCCACAGAATTCCTTCCAATACTCCAGCTCTTACAATACTCGTGTTCAGTCTTCCAGAATGCTCCTGAACCCTGGAAGCAACGATGTGTCTCCTTGAGGTCCCGGCACTCAGCAGTCACTTATTTCCAGACCTTGTTATGATTTGTGATTTCAGAATTATAATCACTTTTGATCCTCTATAATGTCTGCCTCACAATGCCTAATAATAAATAAGAACTGTATTTCTAATTAATAATAAAAATAAATTTCTGAAAAGTGTTTTTCTGACCGGGACTGAGAGCCAATTGTAGACATAAATGTTTAATTAATAATAAAAATAAACAAATTTCTGAAAAATGTTTTTCTGACTGGGACTGAGAGCCAATTGTAGACAGAAATGTTTAGAATATGGAATAAAACACATTTTATTTAGTGTCTGATGGTGATGGTGGTGCATAAGTGTGTGATGTGAATGATATATGCACATCATATATGCACATGCAGCTCCCCCATACTTGTGCCTCCAGACACCATAGATCCTCGGGGATCCTCCTCCATTGCTAATCTACCTGTTCTTCCTCGAGATGGAGTCTCTTCCTCATTGCAGAGCTTGTAAACCCCAGCAAATCTCAGAACTGTGCTCTAACAGGATTAAAAAGAAAGACATGTGTGGCTATGCCCACCTGTGTGCATAGGAGCTATTATATAATATTATTATATATAAGATTGAATCCTCTAGCCTCGAGCCCCTTCTGATCCTCATGCTTGTGAAGGAATCCCACTTAGCCACTGACCATCTCTCCAGCCCTATAACGCCTTCCGAAGTGTGTGAAATATAAATACAGCAAAATTGTATAAGCAATATATAGGTATATGTGAATATTTAAAAGAAATTTCTATTTGAAAAAGGTAACGCTTACATTTTTTTTACAATCTTACAAATTAACCCTCATACTTCTATCTTGATCATGAACCTGAGGACTCAGGTTTGTATTGGTGGCCAGTCCTGCAAAATGTCAGAATTTGGTTGTAATCTTTGGAGATTTCTTTCATTAGTGAGATCATCACCAGACAATCCTGAAAATGAAGACCAATGTCATTAAGCATTTGGGTTGCCCTGGTAAATGAGTGGAATAAACAAAGCTGTTTCTGAATCCTGAGTGCAAAATGTATCTTTATTTAAAAACACTTTATTTGGACATGAATTGTAAATTTCTCTTACCTTTGTAGATTTCATAGAATTCTGACAGGCTGATGGTAATTCCTATTGGTCCTGAAAAGGGAAGTAGATTTAGATTTAGCTCTTTGTCTTTCAGTGCTGAAGAAGTATCATTGCATTACCTTACCTGGGTTATGTTTAAGAGAGGCTAAATTATCAGATTTTAGAGCTTCTGAAACCATGTAAGTAATGCCGAATTCCACTGCCAACATTCCTGTAAGACATTACCATTACCATGTCTTATTCATATGGTATAGCATTTTCCTTGGTCAAATTGGTTATTATAACTATTTTTCTTCAGTAAAATTCCACCTTTTAAATAACACATGACCTCTTACAAAAAGTGGTTTTGAGAAAGGAAAATAATATATTACAGCTTCTGTACTAAATATTGAAATTCACAGTCCAAATGGAAAGTGCAAGGTGGACATTGAAATGAATTGAAATTCTACAACATGTGAATGATGGTTTAACAGCATGAATAGGAAGTAAAAGTCAAAAGATGTGGCATAACCTGGATGTTTTGTACAATGCAGAAATTGTGATAGGTACTTTGTGACGTGTCTCCTTAGTCAATTTCAGTCTGTATGACAAATGTCAGCACCGTATTACAGATATGAAAACAAAACTTCAAGACCAAACCCATGCTGGATTATAAAGGCAGAATTCAATTCAGGACAGTATGACTCAAAACAAATTACTCTGTATGTCATTATCATTCATTTGTCTAGAATGCTTAAACATGAGCAGTGATGCATGACACTAAACAGTAAACAGATTAAACAATTACCTAATTTTTCAAAAATTATGAAATTTTACTGTGGGGATTTCACTGCTGACGAATTGGGTTTTCCTTTGGCCATATGGTACACTAGAATACTAATTATTTCTACTGTCTTGTTACTAATGGGAATCTTTGTAACTCTTGCATCTCTCTCTAATCCTTACTTGGATTGACTCAGAAAAGAAAAACCTCATATATGTTCAAACACTTTTCTCTTTGAGTGATTTTGTAATATTTTATGCAAGTTTTAGAGATCCGTGGTCAAATGATAAGACAAACCAGGAACAGTAATTATGGGAAAATTCACTTAGAAGACAGATACAGAAGAAGACAGGTGAATCATTAAACCAAATGTCAGAAATGAAAATTTTACCAAGGAATTAATTTTATGGTATTGACTATTTAGTATTATTATGTGTTTGAGTGCATCCATTTACTAAGACAGTATCCTAAAATATTCTGCTATTAAACATTCCTCTCAAAAGCAATTTATACTTGTATTTTATTCCTAGTCTTTGTTAACAGCACTTATAGATGCTCATTTATTGTCCATTTTACTGATTTTCACACAGAAAATTTTACATAGATTTTTTTAAAAAAGCATTGCAATTTTTTATTTAAAACTTTTCAAATATTTATAAAAACACTACCACACCTATAACTTGTACTTAGATTCTTAACAATATTGATCCAAAGAAAGTAGTACAAGGTTGAAAGATGTACTTGTGTTTTAAATTTTGGAGAAACTTTTTTCATGAAATTTATTTAATCTCTAAAAATCTCTTGGTGTTAGACTAGTAGAGAACTTAATTCAGAGGTAGCTGAAATTTGCGTATTTTTTCTTGTGTATGTCTAGTTTGTCAGTTCATTCATTGTTTAAAAACTGTTATAGCCCCACTATTAAAAATGCACCCCAAGTTCATGTATTTTAACTTGGTTTCCAGCTATGGGCATATTTTTCATAGGACTATTAGAACCCTAGGAAATAGGGCCTATTTGGAAGAAGTAGGTAACTTGGACTAGACCCTAAGGGTTTTTGCTTCCCTAGTCCTCCCTCTTTCCTCTCTCTGCTTCTGGGTGACCATAAGTTGAAAAAGTCAGTTATATATGTATGTACTGCAATGATTCTATGCCACGTCACACAGTTTTTAGAATATACTATACAGGCATGATGGGTCAAAATAAATAATTACTACCTTAAGTTCTGCAGTGGATTTGGGAGCAGTGATGAGACTGCTCATAACTAACACAAAAGTCTTTTCTGGGTTTCTGAAATGTTAGATACAAGAAATAAAACAGTAAGCAAAATGACATTTTGTCTCCATTCTCAGAACTTGCAATGTAATGATACTGGAAACTTAAACCAAATTTAATAGAGACTTAGTTAATTATGAAGTTAAATACAGGTGTAAGAGCTATGAGAATAATAAATATTAAAATACATCATGTATACTATGATATCCTATGTGAAAAGCTATATATTGACTTAATGCTATATTATTAGTAGAAAAAGCAATGATTTTAGTTGAGTAACACTTTTAGCTATCATAAAACAATTTTTAGTAAAAATCTTTTTTTTAACCAGGTAGAACTAGAAACACTATTTGTAATGTCAAAATCAAATCAAAGCAACAGCAAACTCAAATTGTTCTTTGGTCAGCATCAAGAAGCTCCTATTAGAGCCAGACTATGTGGGACCAAGCCCAGAAATCAAAAATATTCTGGAGTAAAGCTGCCCTGTTGTCTCCTTTCACTTCAAAGTGATTCAGGGATTCATGAATACATATTATACCTGGAAATTGAGAGCTGGAATCAAGCTATTGGTAGACAAAGAATGCAAGGAAAACCAAAATTCGATTCTGGGTTCTTCATGATAAATGATCGCTAAGGTTCTCCAGGGTTCCAAAACCCAAGTTTAATGTTAAACCCAAGTTTAATGTATAAAGGGACAGGACAAGATTAAGGTATTCAATCACCTCTCTCTGAGGCTGGGATAAGGTATAAGGTTACTTCCTTAATCTAATCCTTTCAAGGGCAAAATTAAATCATCTATATGCATGATGCTATCATCTACAATATCTATGCAAACTTTATAATATATAGTAAAAGGTTATCAACAATCATGACCAAGAAAAAAATAAAAACACTGGACTTTAGGTAATTCTATTATCAAATAGCTATCAGATAGTTTTTAAATTAAATTGTAGAATATTAAAGAAAACAGCTAACAAAATAAAGAGATTTACCAGGGGAGACACAGAGAAGTATAATACAATGGAATTTAGAGAATTACATAACATAAAAACTGAAGCCAGTATGGTGGTGTACACCTCTAATCCCAGTATTCAGGAGAAAGAGGTAGGAGGATCTCTGTGTGTCAGAGGACAGCCTGGGACTACAGAGTGAATTACAGGTCATCCTGGCCTAGAGCAATACCCTACCTCAAAAAACAAAACAAAACAAAATGTCATTAAGTTTGGAGAAAACAGGTTTAATGTGAAATTAGACACAACAGTTTAAGAGGTTTAGTAAATGCAAATATGTCAAGGCAAAACATTGGGATTAAACCATGAAAATGCCAATTGATCAACAATTCAAAAGTAGACATAAAATGAAATATGACAACACTTGAATTAAAATATGTGAAGATCTTCAATGAATCCAAATGAGTAAGGGACTCAAAAGAAATTTAAACAACTAAGAATCAATGTTACTCTTTTCATGATTCAGAACATTAGCTTTTTCTTAGTAAAGCGAACTACAAGTTGAGCCATTGAGTTGATGGCACTGAAAGACATCATTTCGATGAAAGAATGGACAGTGAGAACTCCAGAGAGATTAAACTCCAGGAGACACATATTGCCACAGCAAACTAAGATAATCTTTTTTTTCATCTATTCCCTCTCCCTAGACATAAATTCCAACAAATAAAAACCTAGATTCCTTCCCTTTCTTTTCCCAAAGAGAATTTGTTAAAGTTGGGAAGACTAGATTCCTCCATTTCTCAGAAGTGGACAGTGGGACTTAAAAACCTAGGTTTCTAACTTCAAGCTTCTCTCCTATTATGTAAAGAAATTTCCTTTGTTTCACAAACATAGAGGGTTCTCTATTTCTTGTTCCAAAAGAGGGAAAGAATAGCTACCGTGTATAGACACAGTCATTGCTGTAATTTATATTAGCCCATCCCCACTCCAGAAACCCCATATTTACCTTCAGAATAATGTGAATAAACACATACTAAAATCTACCAGGAAACCCCAAACCTTCAGTTAATGTATGAAAAAGTTCCTAACCTCATGAATCGGAAGAAAGTACATTTTAAAACGACAATGAGAAAACATTATGCAGTCACTGGCAGGGTCAAAATCAAAGGGTCCAATGATAAAATTGGGAAAGAACTAAAATACTCAAAGAACCACTGAAGAGCATGTAAGTTATAATAATCTTTGGCATTACTTAATAAAGGTGAACATAGTTATTATTCTTGATGTTTGATATTTCCCAACACAAATGTATATATACATATATACCAATGATCATTGCAAGACTCTTTGTACTATCCAAAACAGCCCTATTGTCTAACATTAAGAAATTATGAAATCTTCATATACTCAACAAAATGTCAATTCATATGTACTTATGTTCAAAATGATCATTGAAACATGACTTATTTGACTCATTCTCCAATGGAAGGAACCCACAGAAGATCTATTAGAAATGCACTGGTTAAGTATGATCATAGTCAGAATATGTAACACAGTACAGCAAGGATAATGATGGGCGTTTCCATAAATTTATGTCATTGAATCTCAGAAACACAAGGTTGACTAAGAAGCCATAAACAAAATGATGTCTCATGTGATTCTATTACACATTTCTTTAAGTAAACAATTTTTTTCCTTTTTAGTTAGGATATCACTATGTAGCTCACACTGGCTTAGGACTCTGTAATTCTCTGCCTCCTGGGTGGTGCTGTTTATAGGTATGAACCATGACTTCAAACAAACTTTTTAATCTGTCATAATAAATTGGATTGGTTGTGAACTTTAGGGAACAGCAGAATCACTGGTAAAAAAAATATACTCATTAATAACCATTTGGCAAGCTCATGCTTACAGTAGACAGTCACCCTGAGCCCTTCACAGAAGGCTTAGGAATTGTTTTATACATAATTTGTATACATTAGTCTGTGATATGTGAAATGTCATTTGTTAGAAAAACCAAAGGGTAAGTGTATAGGACATTGGTGATTCCTTATTCTTACTTTATAGTGATTTGCAACTTAAAGAGACCAAATTAGGCAGAAAGAGCATCTCTCTTGCCTTATAAAAATAAAAAATGAAAACACTAGCAACAGAAACAAACAATATATATACTCATAATCATCTATTTATTAGCTTGATTACATTGTTATAATCTTTCCAAATCTACAAAATAACTATGCATGCTACTTAGATTTAAAATAATTATAAAATCTTATATTTTAGAAAAAAGTGCTATATGATATTAGAGTCAAAGTATCTCATTTTTATTAAAAAGCAAAATAAGGGTTTTTTTCTTGGTTTCTATTATGTAATAAGTTTTAGCATACAAAATATGGAAAATGTCATATCCAAAATGATAATATTTTAAAATTAATTTGTAACCAATTTATACTAATTTGATGTCACCTTTGGGCACATGTTAAACGTAAATTGTTTGCTTTGTTCTCTAGTCAGAGTAATATTCAGAATGGCAAGTAGTCTTTGGATCTTAAAATCCCATGTTCTCATCATTTCTTGAAATCCCGTGTTTTCCACTCATTGTTATACTGCTATGACTGGTTTTCTCTCATACCCTGTTCTTCAGAACATTAATGCGCAGAAGAAACTCTATGTAGTGGAATTAATTCAAAGGTCAAAACACAATTGTCCTGGTCAAATCAGCCTGCAATACAATGACAGTTTGTGTGGCCTAAACAATCAACCTTATCACATTTTTGGAAAATCCAAAAGCAAAGTACTTTTAGACATGTGAAGCAGCTGTTTCTTGGCCCAGAGAGCCCTCTTTTGGATGAGTTTTCTAGGGTATCAGGGACTCTGAGCATCTTTTGAAAGGAGCTCCTCATCACCTCAAACCCTCACAAAGTCACCTCCAAACACCAGTACCAAGGAGATTAGATTTTAAGGAATTCCTAAGAGTAGAATTCAGTCTATAACTGGACCATCCAAATGAGCTTCTTGGAAGCAATAGATTATTTTCTTAGATTTTTCTGGGATTATTATTTATTAGATTATCTCAGTTAATCAAACCAAATCTAATAAGGAGGTGAACAGAGTTTGCTCCCAGGGTGGCCAACTCTGACACTGATATAAATATCATTGAATTTAATTTTCATTAGAATTCTTGTCAATTCCGACTGTGTGAATCTAGTGTGTCTCATTTTAGGATGTGCTGGAGAGCATGCTAGTCTCTATTAAAATGTATAAGTAGGAATATTCCAATTGCAGCTGTTGTAATATTGATAGAGAATAGGAGCAAGACAGTTTCTTGTTTTTTTTGTGTTTTGTTTTGCTGGTAAGTAGTTAGCTGTGTCTGGACCACTTATGTATGGACCCCACCTTGCCTGGACTTGATGATAAACATCAACTGCAGTGACAACTTCCGACTTTTCCCTACTATTCCAGAGTCATCCTCTTGAGCCCACCAACCAATCAGGTTTTTCCCTTACAACTCTGATGATGAGGCTCAACCTAATTGGATGTTTGATCTACAAACCGCTTATGTGAGCTTTTTCTTAGCCCCTGGGACTCCCTATGGGAGGGGCTCTCAGTCTACTCTCCCTCTTGCAGTCCATCGTTTTGTCCAGGTGTTCTCTTGCTTTCTTTGGGGTGCTTGTCTGTTTTGCTACCTGTGACATCTGGAAGGTTCTGATTGCTTTCTCCTCTTAGTCCTCTCTGACCTTCTGCAATGGGGATCTTTTTGCTTGGGCTCCCCTCCTGTTCTCTCTCTCTCTCTCTCTCTCTCTCTCTCTCTCTCTCTCTCTCTCTCTCTCTCTCTCTCTCTCTCTCTCTCCTCTCATGTTCTCTTTCCCCATTGACTTTTTTTCTTGGAAATATGAGGGTGTTTTTTTTTTCTATCTCCTCACTCCCTTTCCAACCAACTGTGTAGGGAGAGAATTACCTTTTGTTTGGGCTTTCCTGTTTCTCTTCCCTCTTGATCTTTACTCTTGCTAAAATAAATCTCATAATTCTTAATTTACTCTTTCTTGAGTGTGCATTTTCAATTCTCTGATTACATGGATAAGGCTGTGAAGTCGTTCCTCACTAGCCTGGACTCTTGCATATTTATAGAAAACTAATCACTCTCTGTACTTCAACCCTGTATCTGTATCAGTGCAAAACATCAGGGAAAGCCCCAAAATCCCAGTCTCTCCTTCACAAAGAAATGCTGGCAAGCAAGCACAAAACAATGTGCAATGACGTTTTATAAAGTAACATTTACAAGGTAACCTAGAGTCTTTTACATTGTGTGTGTGTGTGTGTGTGTGTGTGTGTGTGTGTGTGTGTGTGTGTGAAGGTGAATGGATCACTTACATATTCTCTGCTTGAGGCACTTGATGTAGCTCGTTTTGATATGTATGTCTTCCTAAATCTATTAGAGAGTAATTCATTTCAACAAGGCCAAGGTTGTGATTGGTTTTCATGAAGATAAGGCAGAGCTTATAATTAAATTTTACTAGGGATACACCAGATTGCCTCAGGGGAAAAAATAAGAGCTGACAATCTGGCCCTAAGACTATAATAAGAGTCAGAACACAAATTCCTCCTTGCAGGAAGTTCCTTATTGGAGCTTGGCTGATGATATATTTTCTTTTCCAAACATGGGCCAGTTCTAAGCGTTAGAAAGGATATTTTGAACCCTTTGCTTTTCTGACATTATGGTTTAGGTTTAAAGGCAACATATGTCAAGTTGCTCTTGCGCAGGTAGGTGTTCTTTCTAAAGGGAAAGTTCATTCAATATTTTAAGAAAATTTAAATTAATTTTAAAAAAAGAAAGTGATGTCAGGCCCATTGAAAAGAGTGCCTACTCTGTTGTCTGTCTAATCTCTTAAGAAGTATGATGGCATGGTAAGGAATCCAGAAGTTCAAAGAAATGAGGGGTAAGAAAAGGACCAATGGCATGTCTTTGGTTTACAGCAGAGACAAATCCTCCTAAATATTAGAAGCTGAAGTATGTCTCTAATATATATATTTAGAAACTGTGTGGGGGGACAAATCGTGTGTTGGTACCACCATTTCTTTTCACTCTGCCCCCATTCTACTGAGGACCTTCCTTAGTGGGGTGTTATTAAAGGAGCAATAGAGACTATTAAAAAGGTACTTTAACAGATTTAGGAAGAGGGAAAGAAAGTAGGGTAATCTAACAAGGAGGTGTAAACAAGTGTAGGCATGGTCTTCTCAAGAGACTCACACTTCTCTGTCTTAACAATAGCTGTAAATACAATTTTGTCTTAACAATAGGCATATATACAATTTTGTGGGTGTTGAAGTTATTACGTTCTAATGGGTTACTGTGAATTTAAATGAGTTCAGAGGATGGTTCATAATCTGTCTTCTGTGCAGTGTTATACTTGAGGCTATTTGGCTTCAGATTATAGGGCTGAGGGAAGTTTAGATAATTTTCTTATAAAGAAATATTAATAGTTTTGTTTGTGATATATCCAGAAATTCTTCACAAGACAGAATCTTTACTTGAGATCATATACACTCAGGCTTTAAGTGTGTTGCATTGACATTTTAATATGCTTGTTTGAAACATTTTTATATAAAAGATATTGAATTGCCAACATAGACATGAGTCCATATTCATACGTGGCCTATTTGAAACAAGGGATTCCACTTATATTTTCATGTTGAAATGAGGTTTACTCGCATTAAAAAGGTCTCTAACCCATCATGACTCACGCCACTTCTAGATACAAAGACATAAGTTTCTAGAGGGAAAGAGGCCAGTAAGGACAGAGGCAGAAATGAGTGATGCATCCAATCAAAACTCTGGATGGACGACTTGGCAGGAGTAAAGAATGTTAGGTCAGGAATCTATCTTAATCATAAAGAGAGTACAGGCTTGCTGACACCTTAACTTAGGGCTTCGTTTCCAGAAAGCTGAGAAAATAAATTTCTGTTGTGTAAGCCACCCAGAGTGAACATTTTTTGTGCATCAGTCATTGAAAATGTGTATCTTAAGCAATGCAGGCTTGCAGAGCAGAAAGGAATCGTACAATAAGTGACCTTTGAATGGATAGCACCTATGTGTATCTACATGTATATATATATATATATATATCCTACCAGGTGGATTCACTGATGAGAATTGTGTTTGAAGAGATGGGATGTTACACGTTAGGAAACACATTATCTTGGGTTTTCATAGCCTCCTAAAAAATCGTCTATTGCCCAATTTTCTGTTTGACCTAACATCTTTGTGCTTATTAGGCATTTTTTAAATGTAAAAACACACACCCAATTTTCAACCATCTGAAAGCTAAGAATGTTATCAGACTATAAAACAAACATCCCTGCTTCACTATAACCTGACATTTTGATGTTTACAACAATATATATTTAACTCCCTGTCCTAGTGATTGGTTCCTTCCCACACTGAGCTGTTGATCAAAGACCCATGAGGTCTCCAAAATAAGATAGGCTTCAGTCAAAGCTCTTGAATACCCACCCCAGGCCCAAGGTAAGATCCTATTGCTGAAGAAACCACACGAAGTCACTGCACAACACCGAGAAACCCTGCAAGATTCGGAATGGTAACCGGCTCCCAGATGGCAGCATGTGCAGTGCTGGTAGGCACTACATGAGCTGCCAGGGGAAATTGGTCAATGATATTTGGAGAAAGCAGAGAGCACTGACATAAAATTCAGACTGATGTCATGAGAATGATGAACACACTACTTTATGGGAGAGATCTGCAAGTCAAGAAGTGATCATCTGTGGAGTAGTGGTGCCGAAACCTAGGGGGGTAATCAACAGCTTTCAAAATGGCCAAGAAATCCACTCAGTGACAAGGAACCCTTAACAAGAACTGAGATTCAGGATAAAATCCTATGAAGACCAAAAACCTAGGCTCCCAGAGGAAAATTCCCACTACCAGAGAACTACAGAGTGGCGGTACCCAATAGAATCTTGTCAAAATAGCAATGAGTATCTCATTTAACCTATACTGGTCTCACTTTCCGATGGAGATTCTGTTTGTATTTTTTAGGAGGCAGTGAGAGAGTCAGGGACAATCCAACAAAGCACAGGAAGATGGCTGACATCACGGCAAGAGATGAACCACCAGGGGCCTGGGGCTATCATGTAGGCCCCAAATGGAACCTTCGAGAAAGTGTTGTGAAAAACAAGACATATCATCACAGCTAGTCGGAAAACCCAGGACAGGTCAAAAGGACAGACAACAATGCTATTCAACACAACCGAAAGCAGAAATCCAGAGACACTTAAGATCTCAACAACAAAACAGTCTTAAAACTCACCCACCATGATGCAGGGAACTGAGTGGAAGAGGGGGCAGAAACATTGTAAGAGCCGTGGTGGGAGAGAATATCCAGAGACACCGGCCCCCCTCAGCAACAACAAACAAAGTAGGGTGGGAACTGGTTATTTGCTGTGCTACTTAAATCCCTCTACCCCAGGGACTGATCCAGTAGCCCACAAGGAGGGTCCCCAGTGGATTGGGGACTGGGAGAAAGGAATTGGGGGCACCATCATAAGATTTGCTCATATAATGTATGCAATTATGAATAATATATACAAAAAAGCCTAGGACCAAAAATTTTATGTGATATATAAAAAAATTGCAAAATTAGAAATAAAAAATACTTCAGGAAGGTTTATAAAGAATTAAAAAATCTTGATGGTGATGTAATTTATTCTGCTCTTATAAAAAATTCATTGAACTGTTAAAACATGTATTTAGTATAATCCAAATTTATGTTGTCAGGCCATGGTCACTATATTTGGCTCCAGAAAAATAGTGTCTCATTCTCTTTGAAGTGAGAGTTGTATTTTTTTCTCTCAACATTCACATGAGGTATGGAGTAGGAAACACATTTCACTGCCATTAGCTAAAGAATAAGAAAACTTTATATGTAGCAATAGACCACTTAAAGCAAGGCTCATTCTATATACTCAAGAACATATGACTATGCAGAGAAAAACACGATCTAGAATAGAGATATGTTCATCTACCATGAATAACTTGAATTTATTTTTTCTGGTCTATGATAAAAAAATAAATTCAATATCAGACTTGCATTTTCTGCCATGCATGATAGTTAGGTGAATGTGTATAATCTTCAGCTAATGAGTGATAAAATATACATTATTCTTATTCCAGTATTTCAGTTTAGTCACTCCACATTTGAATAAAAATATTGTATAGCTCCATCAAGATGTTTTAAGAGCAAAAACCTTTCCACATATCAGAGAATATAATGCCTGCACAGAAGGCCTACGCAGCCTGTATATTGCCCAGACTGTAGGCACAGTACAGATCAACTGAAGACAATAGCAAATTGGCACCATTAATTGTATTTGCCTTCTAGTACTCCATATTACAGCAAAGATGATTTCTGATTCCAGTGCAATTAAGTTTAGATTAAGAATGCAAAATGTATAAAAATTATCCAAGAATTCAAGGAACTAAGATATGTTATATGTTAATTTGTGTATATAATTAATATTTGATCTTTAAATATTGAGCATTTAAAGAAATTTTAACTTCTTTAAATTTTCACATTTTCCACTTGCATATGACATTAAACACTTTTAAAATTTCAGCATAATTAGTTGAGCACTAATTTAAAATGAGTTGTGCTTAGGTATGGCTGCTATTTCATCAATGGGTATCAGTTACAAGGAAGGAAATGAAGCATTATTGTCCCCTACCCCTTAATAATATATACTCTATTTTAAAGAATATTGGAATTTCTTAAGAAACCATGATAATGGTCACCAAATTGATATATACATTGCACACTCATTCCAAATTTCAAATAAAATATCATCTAACAGTTTACCTGGAATGTGGAAATTTATATTATTTGCTGTAGTAACAATCTTACATGCCATTTTTTGAATTTTAAAGTAAAGAGCATCTTTATTTAAAAATATTCCAGGATATAATTTACATTAAATGATATTAATTCTCAATAATTATTGGCATTTTAAAATCTGATTCCAATTGGGAATACTGCAAATGTAGTGAAATTATTAGTTGAGTGAACTCTAAGTGAATGAGATATAAGATAATAGTTACTATTTATGCTTACCTTTCGAATTTGCCATATATAAAAATGAAGATGGTTATATGTATAGATGTATATGCATGCATTTTTATATAAATAGGTAAGTGTAAAATACATCTGTTAAGATGGAAATATATATCTTAGAGTAAATACAGAACTTCTTGAGGAAGGCTGTCATGAAAGATATCTATCCATGTAGCATATATAATATGCACATGACAATATCTGAATAAGCTAATTTTCCAAAGGGATTTTTTTCCATATTTATTGTCAATAATTAGACACATTGTATGATCAAGTCTCAAAGGCATTTTTGTATACTTGGATTTAGCAGACAAATATGCTGGTTCCCTTTTAAATAATATAGTATTATAGTATATAAAATGTACAAGAATTTATCATTAATTATTTTTCTGGATAATTTTGCTTTCCTAATCCATTTGCTCATAATCTGGAGAGTAATCAAGAACTATTGAGTACACCTAAGGACTTCTCAATGTGCTACGTGTTTGAACACTCAGAACTAAAAAGAATGTGCTTAGTTGCTGTTGAAATACTAAGTGGTCCATTAGGCAGAAACAAGGAACTCATTCATCAGAGACATCCATGGTAAGTGATCACTCTGGCAGTTCATATGCAGAATTTGAGAGCACTCATGAGAATGTATGCACTGGGTGATGGCACACTAAGTTTTCTATTACTCTAAACCTGTATTCTTCAATAAAAGTCTTCATCTCTATCTTAAATTACCTGTCATGCTATACGTAGCATAGACTATAAATAACTCTGACCAAGTCATTATATCTGCTGCAGGTTACCTCAAGTGATTTATCTATGACATGATGAGACTGCAACCCTATATAGCAAGCAGGACCTGGAGTCTAAATTGTTAAGTTTATAGGGAACTTAGTTGTATGCATAACATTGCAAAAGTTCTAATCTTCACAGTAATGAATAGCTATACAGAAATGGCACCAGAATATATCCATTAGGTTATGAAGTAGTGACACAAAATAAATAGAATGCATATCAAAGTAATAAGGAATCTATCACCTGAGTACACAAGAGAGCAGAATTCAATGATGGCCTTGGCAAATAGGTTGAGTTCTAAATTTTTATTTTGTTTATAACTCCTTTAGTAATGCTGTATACTAAATATAAATACTTTATACTTATACTCAATAATTTATAATGATGTAAAATAAACACTTAAGTAGCAAGTACTGAAATGTGAGTGAATATAAATAAAACCAAAAATAAATAACTTACATTGAATTGATATTCATGGAAATGGAAACTACATCTAACCCAATAAAAATAATAATGACATTAATAGATGTATAAATAAAAATAGTAGCCTATGGGGTCTTCTTATTCCTATTTGTAGACACTGTATAAGGAGAAAAATGATAATGAAGCAGAGTAGTTGATTTTTAAAATGTGTTGAAAATATAGGGAAATGGGGCTGGAGAGATCGATCGGCTGTTAAGGTGCTTGCATGCAAAAAACTCACAACCTGATTTTGATTCCTCAGTAACCACCTAAAGCCATATGCACAAAGTGGCACATGCATCTGGAGTTTGTTTGTAGTGGCTAGAGGACATAGTGTGCCATTCTCTCTCTGTGTCTCTTTTTGTCTCTGCTTGCAAATAAATGAATAAAAATATTTTAAAATTAGGAAGTGATCCAAATGTGTGTGCACACCTGCCACTATAGCAACTCAAGGGTCTGAGGCAGGTGGATCAAATATTCAAGGCCAGCCTTGTTTACACAGCAAATATAATGCCGGCTTGGAATACATAAGAACATGTCTCAAAATAATGAATAAATGTATATAAATAAGAAATTTAAACCAAACCAAAATGAACATCAATTTAGTGAGATAAAGTTCTATGAACAGTTTTTTGTTGTTGTTGTTTGCATATGATTAGAAGTTCGAAAGCAAATAGCAGAAAAAAATCTAGTTCTGTTTGTGGAGAAATGAAATGACCAGTTCTTGTGGGATCTTCAGACCACAGCATGGTATTAAGGAGACTCACACTCAGTTGATCTACACACTGACACCCTCTCCCTTCTAATCCTCCAGTATTTTCATAGTAGGAGTCAGGATGTTACTGATATTATCTTATTTTAATAACTTCTCAGATATTTTATTTTTATAGCTTTTATAATGTGTGCACAATTATTTCCTTTTTGTTATGCCTCATTTTAAAATAGGAGACAGTAGTGAATACCCTTTAGTGTAGCCATTATCCTGAAGAAACTCATAAATAATGGCTATCTTATCTCCTTATGTCTATCCAAAAAGGGAAGAATACATCAGGAAAGAAAAATAATTTTTAAAAAGACATGATAGTATGGGCTTGAGGGATGGCTCAGCGGTTAAGGCACTTGTCTCCAGTGCCTAAGGCCTCGGGTTCCATTTCCCAGTACCCACATAAGCCAGGCCCACAAGGTGGTGGCCCTATTGTTCTCTCTCTCTCTCTCTCTCTCTCTCTCTCTCTCTCTCTCTCTCTCTCTCTATCTCTCTCTGTATATCTCTGCTTGAAAATGAATAAATAAAATATTTTAAAAAGACAAGATAGTAAAAGGATATATAAAGTATTCACTTGTACCACTAAAATTAGTGTTCTTTTCCTTAAAGAACCAGATAGCAAAATATTAAGTGATTATATTAAACACAATGTTCATTTCTAGAGTTACTAATTCTTTTATTTATTTACTTATTCAATGTGCCAATAAAAAAGTGAGTATTTCCATGTGCTAGACAATTGAATGACAACATCTTGAAGCCAAGCTTCCCGGTCTGTTTGTTCTCTGCTGTAATCCCAGAATCAATCCTAACACAACTGTAATAAGTTAAGTAAATGAAAGCTACCAGCTAGCTATCAGATAATAGTGATTAGATCATATACATTCCCATGCAGTGGTCCAAGCTTCCAGGTGTTCGGAATTACAGTCTGATTTTATCTCTAAGCTATAGCAATCAAACAAAGGGAAATACACTTTTAATCGTCAATGTTAAAAAAATGGAAAAATTTCTTTCAAGGATGTCTTTCAAAGTCTGTTCTAACAGAGTGTCCCTGTTTGTCATCTCTCCTTAGTGAGAATGAAGACATTGGTCCAGGAGAAGGCATCTAAAGACAATCTGAGGAAAACCTAAACTCAACTTCTACATGCCAGAATGAAGCCCAGACTGGTGGTTTGCCTAAATAAAAGGCTCTCTAATGAAGATCAATTATCAGGACTCATTTCCTATAGCTTAAGAAAACTCAGATATAATGGGGCAATCCTGTCAAAGACATTCCAGATTTAACAGATCTCAGATTTAAAATATTTATTGAAAACAAAATTATGAAAAAAAAAGCATTGAGTTACTTATAACAGAACGCACAGAAATGGGCATGGTAGCCGTACCTGTAATCAGTACAATTGAGACTCTGAGGGAGAAGAAATCAAATCACATAAATTGGAGGCTAGCCAGGATGAAAGAGCAAGGCACTGTCAAAAAATTAATAACATTAATTAAAATCAGAAAATCCAAAATATGTAAAGAAATGAGAACGCTTTATTCCTTATTTTTAAAATATAAGTCAAAAAGAAGTGATGAATAACAAATTTTGAAAGTTTCCAAAGGTTATCTTGAATACTGTAAACACAGATAGGGACTTGTTTATTTTAATTATAAAGAAGGAAAAGTAAAGTACAGGGAAGTTTATCTTATAATTATCTTAGTTTAGCCTTTTAAGTATTTCTTTATAATGAAGGCTTTTAAATAGTTGTGACTTCTTTTGAAAAGTGTTAACTTTTTTCATTTTCTTTGCATGTGGATGCACACAGTATATGTGGTATGATGTGTGTGGTATATGCAGCGTAAAATGTGTGGTACATGCACACATGGGTGCACATGCACCCTCAAGTGGAGGCCTGAAAGCTTGTGTGTTCCTGTCTTTCCTCCACGTTTTTCCTGAGACAGTCTCTCATTGATTCCAATGCTTACTATTTTGATGAGCCCTAGAAATTCCCCAGTCTACACCCCACTCTGACTGGGGAAAGTCATACACCATGCCCAATAGTCTATGAGGGTCCTGAGTGATTAATGAACTTGAGAGGATCCAGGCCCATTGTGCCTCTGTGACAAGTTCTCCCTCCAGCTGGGCCAACTCTCAAGCCCAAAATAACATTTTTTTTTTTAATTTAAAAAGTACTTCAGGTATTTTTTCACTCAATGTCCATGACAGACTACCTTCATGGCATTGTGAAATGCTTTTCATCCTTTTAAAATATGACCACTGGGGCTGGAGAGATGGCTCAGCCTTTAAGGCACTTGCCTAAGTGCCTAAGGCCCCTGGTTCAATTCCCCAGGATCCACATAAGCCAGACCCACAGGGTGGTGGCCCTGGTTCTCTCTGTCTCTCTCTCTCTGTCTCTCTGTCTCTCTCTCTCTCTCTCTCTCTCTCTCTCTCTCTCTGTGTGTGTGTGTGTGTGTGTATCACTCTGCTTGAAAATGAATAAATAAAATATTTAATTTTTTTAAATGTCCACTGAAGGATGTACCAATGTATCCTTCTATAATGACAGGTAAACAGTCCAACCCTCGCCCCATCCTTGCAACTGAAAAATAATAGGCCAAGGATACACATGGTGAACTTGCTACTGCAGTATTTACTGATCACTAAGTTTGATACCTAATTGTCATGATACTTATATTAAGAAAAGTACTTATAGATGCAAAAGTACAGTAGAGTTTGAAGTTGGCCACTGACTGCTCAGGAAGTCCCTTCACTCCCAAGCTATTTCACAGTATCTTGTTCTTTCGTTCTATAATGTTCTGCTTCTACAGCTGTTTCACCTCCTTTTGATCATATGGGGATCGTGGCTGGGCAGGGCTACTACTAGAACCAAAAGGCCTTTGTGAACATGGGGTCCTTTCCCTGGGGCCTTGTGAGGCAAAGCAGCTCCTAGGCCATGTTTGCAGCTGCAGAAGCTTAGAATAAAAGCTTAAGGATAGCTTTTAAAGGCACACTTTCTTTGTACCCGCTTGAACTGTGCCTGGAATCTATACACTTAATGTTTGTTCTTTCTGATCCATTTTGGATTACAGACTGATGTCATGAGAATGCTGAACACATGGCAATATGGGAGCTAAGAGATTCCCTTAGTGACAAAAAAACCCTTAATTAGAATGGGGATCCATGACAAAATCCTATGGGAACCAAAAACCCAGGCTGCTAGGGGAAATTCCCACTACCAGAGAGCAACAGAGAGGCTACACCCATTAGGAGCTAGCCAAAATAGCAATGGTGTCTCATTTAATGTATATTGATCTCACTCTCTGATGGAGATTCTGTTTGTAAATTTCAGAAGGCAGCAAAAGCCATAGACAACACAATTCCACCATGACACAAGATGATCCTGGCAGGAGATGAGCCACCCCTGGCCTTCACACAGGGTCCAAATGAAACCTATGAAAAAGTGACAAGATAAATAGGAGACCAATTACCACAGGAAGTCTGATAACCCAGGAAAGGTAGATGGAGAGAGACAGCAACAATACCCAACACAAACCCAGGGCAAACGTCCAGAGATGATTAGGATCTCAACAATAAAGCAGACTCAAAATTCACCCACCATGACTCAGGGAGCTAAGCTGAAGATGGGGCTGAAAGAATGTAAGAGCCATGGTGGGGGAGAATACCCAGAGACATTGCCCCCCTCAGCAACAATACACTAAGGGGAGAGGGGATTTGGCTACCTCTTGTGCTATTCATAACCCCCTACCCAGTTAACTGATCAAGTATTCCCACTGAGGAGGGTCCCCAGAGGGTGGGGACAAGATTTGCTAATACGATGCACATTATTATTGACACTAAAGATATTTAAAAAATAAAAAAGTAAACTATGCAAAACAAAAATCAATTACATATTTGTCCCCTTCCAAGCACAGCTACCATAATTCCTCAAATATAGGTAGGGGTGGCTGGGGTTATAGCTTGGTAGGAGTACTTGATGGCATTCATGACCACAGTTAAAATGAAAAGAAAAGCAACCAAAAACCAAATATACAAACAGGAGTCAGCTAAATTCTCAAAAGAGGTCTTTTGTGATTTTAATCCTTAACCCTTTCTTCACCTGCATTATTAGAGTTACAGTTTCTTGTTTAGTTACTTACTCAGCCATGAGCATTTTGTTGCTGCATTACTCATGTTTTTGCAAGCTTCTCAACTATTTAATTTGATAGTAGAGCAAATGATTTAATACACTTCAATTTTTTTGAAAAATGAGCAACATATCAAGTATAATAATTCATCTTGAGTTCCTAGGAAATGAGTATTACAACGTATTAAGGTGCATTACCAGAACACACACACACACACACACACACACACACACACACACACACACATATATATATATATATGTTTCCAATTGTTATAAAGTTTTTTACATGCTTATGGCTAGGTGTTGGTAGTAGTCTATAAAAATAACAATGATTATTAATATATAATTACATTTAAAATGTTAATCTTAATTAAAAACCAACTTAGACTTTAAGAAGAGCAACTCTTAAAATATTAGTAGTAATAGTCAAATATCATTTTGGATTGGTATATTAAGAAATTGTATCATTGGTATCGTTGTGGGTGGGGAGAGACATCGTTTACCTTCCACAGTACTTTTTAACATCGGCATTATTGATTTCTATCTTAACTTGAGCCAGCTCTACTTCAAAACCATAAATCAAAGAACGGTACACAAATCATGAAGATTCTTTCTAAATGAAAAGAAGATGTGAGATGATTTAAAAGATCACTGTAGAGATGAATAGGCAGGGTTCTTGTGATTGATTATCCAAAGTAAACTTTATTATTGAAGTGCTAACAGACTATAGAGAGGCTGGGCCTTTCCCAAGGACTTGGACGAGATTTCCATCTTGTCATAAGTATTGGCAGCACTATGCCAGCCATGCATTAGGAGTTCTCTTTCTCACTGAGAATCCTATAGAAATAAGGATTATAAAAACATACTTAGTTTGGTTGCACCCAGGGGCTGGGATGATGGAAACAGTGACTCTATGACTATTAAGTTGTTTTCATGCTGCTAACTATTTTGCATAGCAGTGGGGAATGAAGGTACAGAGGGCTATTTCGGCATCCTTACTGCACTTCTGCTTTTCCAGTGATTTGTATATATATTAAGGCTAACGGTTTTCCATCTTTTCCTGTGTTCTATAACAGACAAGACTACTGCATCAAATTGTAAATGCATTTTTTTGAATTCTAGATAAAACCTAAAGCAGAAGACAGTAGGCATTAAATACAAACCCATCTCAGAATGGTGCTCAAATAGATCAAGACAGTAAATACTAAAAGAGAAAAAGAATAAAACTTACTCAAATCTACTCATGTTAACCAGAGAAGTGAAAAGGGCTTTTTAGATGTGAATTCCAAATACAGACATGGGGGTTTATTGCAAGAGATTGAGCCTGGCATAACTCTGTTGATCAGAATATGCCAATACAGAAACTATGAGGCTTCACGCTAGAACATTCTTTAAACTGAGAGATGAAATTTCTGTAGAAGTTGATGCACATGTGAACATTGAAATTCCGTTTCATGCGGGGTGTGTGTGTGTGTGTGTGTGTGTGTATGAATGGGGGTATATGTGTGCATGTGTTTGTGTTTTGGTGACAGAGGTCAACAACGATCGCCCTCTACCTTAATTTTTTGAGGCATGGTCTTTCGTTTCTCCCAGAGCTCTCTGACTGGGCTAGAAAAACTAGCTAGTCAAGATTCCCTGGAACTCTATTGTCTCTGCATTCCCAGTGCTGGGATTACATGCTGTAAATGCATGTCCAGCTTTTACTGCTTTAATGTGGGTGCTGGAACTCAGAACTCAAGGCCTCAGTCTGGTGTCACAAGCACTGATCCACTCAGCCATCTCCACAGTCACCAAGTGAGAGGTGTCGAAAGTCAAGAGAGGAGTGAGAGGCAGGGGGCAACAGGTGAGTGCTTTTTTTTTGTCAGAGAAATGGGTAGAATGATTCTCATCAGGCTGGCTTCTGGTAAGCAAAGTGACTTGCACGAATGGCATGTCTTCGATGCCTTTCAAAATGGAGATGATACCAACCATTACAAAAGCCTTAAAGCTTCAAATATTCACATGGAACTGGGCCTAATTCTACCCTTTGCATTTATTTTTGTCTTTGTAAATGATAGTTTTAGATGAACCATAGGAACAACAATGGAGTACACTTAAGCGGACAGGAAACACTGCTAAGGGGTCTACAATCAAGGCTTCATGAAGAACAGTGGGATAATGTGGTGGTAATGGTTTGAAGAGAATACAACTAAAATAGTAGTGTATGAGAGGTGTGTTGAAACAAATTCTTGAGGGACTTTTATGTATATGAATTATTAGCTAAGTCCAAAATATTTCTGAAAACTTCATTGGTGTGTGTGTGTGTGTGTGTGCTTGTGTGTGTGCACACATTTGTGATATCCTGTGTGTGCAGAGGTGTCTGTGTCCCACCTTCATCGAGACAGGATCCTTTGCCACTGTGAATGAACTGCCGGACTGCTAATGAACTTCAGACTTGCTGGCCCTCCAACTTCTGATTCTCCTCCTCTACCTCCCATTATCCAAGGTGCATTGGGGTCACAGATGCATACACCACTTTACATACAGCTTTTACATAGGGGCTGGGGAACAGACCCCAAGCTGGCTGTCCTAAAGTAAACACCTTTAACCCCTTAGCTATCTCCTCAAACCCCTCATTTCAATTCAAACTTAATATCAAAAGGTGACCAGAGCACACTTCTTTTAAAAATGTTTTAAATTATTTTTTTGGAAGCAGAGAGAGATAGAAGAGAGACAGAGTATGGGGGCGCCAGGGCCTAAAGCTGCTGCAAATGGACTTCAGGTGCATTACAGCATTTTGTGCATCAGCTTTACATGAGCACTAGGGACTCAAACTCAGGTCATTAGGCTTTGCAGACCACTGCTTTAACTGTTTAGCCATCTCTCCAGCTCCAAGGCACTCTTTTGCTTCATACGATTGATTAATGTAACCATTACTGAACTTTCTAGAAGTTTCTGAGAATTCCCTGTTGAGCTCAGAGGCCCATTTTGTGAGAGGGCTGTTTGATGTTTTATTATTTAATTTATTGAGTTCTTTATAAGTTCTAGATAATAGACCTCTATCTGTGTTACAGCTTGCAAAGATTAACTCCCAACCTGATGGTGGTCTATTGGCTTTGAGTATGGTATAGAAACTCTGAGTGAGATGCAACCTCAAAATAGTTTTCATTTGCATTTCCCTAATGGCTAAAGATGTTGAGCCTTTTTTTTTTAATTAGGTGTTTATTGGCCATTTGTGTTTTCTACTTTGAGATATCTTTGTTCAGTTTCCCGATCGATTTTTTGAGTGGGTTGCATGGTCTATTTTTTTAATTGCTTAGTTTTTGAGTTCTTCAAATATTCTAGATATTAAACTTTTGTTGGGTGTATAACTAGCAAAACAATCATCTCATTGGGTTAGTTGTGTGTTGACTCTGTTTATGGTTTATTTTTCTGTACAATAACTTTTAAGTTCCATGAGGTCCCAATGGTTGAAAGTTTGTTGAATTCTGTGAAATACTAGGGTCTTATTCAGAATTCAGAAAAGCTTTAGTTATGCCTATGTCTTGGAATGGTCTCCCTATTTGTCCTTTTTGTTGTTTTAAAGTTTCAGGTCTTACGTTGAGGTCCTTCATCAATGTGGAATGAATTTTTGTGCATGTGTCATTATCCAACTTCTCCAGCAGCATTTGTTGAAAATGCTATCTTGCCTCTAGTGTGGGTTTTGACCCCTTTTTCAAAGATGGGGTGGCTGTAGCTACTGGCACTTATACCTGGAACTTCTGTTGCATTGATCAAAGTATGTTCTGTATTTGAGCTGGTGCTATGCTGTTTTTATTGCTATCACTTCATCATACATCTTGAAAACATGTATGTAATAAAACCAATAGTAATCTTTTTGCTGAGAATATTTTTTGGCTATCTGAGGCTTTTTGTTCTTCCACGTGAATTTTACGTCTATTATTTCTACCTCTGTGAGTAGTTGTGATAGAATTTTTATTTGAATTATTTTGAATCTGTATATTGAATTGGTTTATTGTAGGATTGACATTTTTATAATATTAGTTATTCTGATCCATGAGCAAGGGAGGCCTTTTCATCTCTTTCTTTTTTAATAGATATCTTTTTACCCAAATTTAGATATATTGTATTAGCAAATATTATACTGGTATCCTCATTTCCCTCCTCTCCATCCCCAATCCATTCGGTATCCTCTTCAGTGAACATACTGGATCAATCCATGGGGTAAGGGGTTTCCATTTTACCAATATCTTTTTCAAATGCTTTGTTCTGTGTTTTAATGTTTTCACTGTAGAAGTCTTTTATTTCCTCCATCAGGGATATTTCAAGATAATTAATTATTTGTGGTGATTGGAAATGGGCCTGTTTCCTTAGTTTATTTCTCCATATATTTTTCATTGGGATATGTGATTGCTAATGGTGTGTGTGTGTGTGTGTGTGTGTGTGTGTGTGTGTGTGTGTGTGTATTTTCAGGTGGGGGTTAGGGAGATGGACATGCCAGAAACTCTAGATGTCAGAAATGACTCCAGAGGCATGTGACAATATGTGAAGCTGGCTTTATAAGCATCCTGTGGAATCAAACTCAGGTCATCAGTCTTGGCAGACAGTCACCACAACTGCTGAGCATCTCTTCATGCTTGTGAGTTGATGTTTTATCCTGCCCCTTTGTTGCAAGTATTTGTCACCTCTATGAGTTTTTTTGGTAGAGTATTTTAGCATTACTTATTTATCAGATAATATCTATAAATAGGGCTAGTTTCATTTTTTTCCTTTCCAATTTGTATCCCTTTTACTTTGTTTTCTCTAATCTTATTACTTAAGATTTGAAATACTCTGTTGAATAGTAATGCTGAGTGTGGACTCCCTGCTTTATTCCAAACATTATAGGAAATGCTTTAAAATTTTCACCATTAGTGTGATACAGGCTATATATGTAGTCTGTTATATATAGTCATTATTATGTTGAGACACAATCCCTCCATCTCTAGTCTCTCAGTGTTTTAACAGTGAATGGTTGTTATACGCTGTTGAAAGCCTTTTCTTCATATATTGAAATGATAAGGAGATTTCTCTCCTTCAGTCATTTTATGTGATATATTTGTCAAATATTTTGTAATTTATAATCCTAAAAGTCTTTTAATGGCATTCCATTTTGATAGGTTAGCACATATTGAATAATGCACTTCTATTTTCAAAGTCTGCAAAATAACAGAAGGCAGAATCAAACAGAGGGCTGTTAATTTTCTAAAGACCATTAGAAAAAGAATAATTATGACTACCGTGTCCTAATATTCCAGCTTAAGAGTTGTGCACCCTGCTACTGCGGAGATAGCTGTAATCGTATAGTAGTGTTTCCAATATTTATTATGACTCCTTTATACTCACAATAGTCCACTGTTTGGGACTAACATGGCCAAATAGTATATTTCAATGTTCTTACATAAAATATGAAAACAAAACTAAAATATGTTACTATTTTAAAAATAGGATAACAATATTAATTGAATAAGCTTTTGAATTTTTTGTTGAAATATTTTGTTTTATGATATAAATTAACCTTATTGAAGGAAAATATGTGTTTGTTTCTCCTGTGTGTAATACATATCTTCCCCACTCAGTTTGTACACCTTGAGGGTAAATATCCATTTCTATATCTCTTAGCATATCTCCCAGGTTTTCTAGTAAATATTATTCATATGAAGAAAGATGAATTAAGCGTCAGTCCACATTCTGTTAGTGATTTAGGAGTAAATCTAGAAAAAGATTTCAGTTGCAAAACAATTGCTATTTGTATATCTATGTTTTTACATTTATGATGCATCATAATTAAAAAGAAAGGACTTGGCATAGCATTTTTCTATAAATATCTTTCCAAGCCACATCTTAAATAATTTAAGCTTTTAAATTTAGACTATGCCATGACACTTAGTTTTCAGCGTAATTGTTGAAGAAATTATTTTTTTCAGTCCTGGAACTGGAATTCCAAATCCTCAATAACGCTAGGTAGGTATTCTACCACTGAGCACCATGTATCAGATTGTCGCAGGGACTGGGCACAGCGGTGAACACCAGGAGCTTCCCTGCTGCACTTCTCCCAGATTTTGTGTCTCAAAATGTCAAAGAATTGGACAATTTCAACAGAAAGCATTTTCTTAAACACACATTTATTCTAGATTAGAGTCAGTTCAGGGTAATTGGGAAAGACATAGAGGAAACAGTCCAGCCACCAGTGTGGGGAGAACACATGGAGACTTTTAATAGAATCTATGCTGTTCAGCTAAGCAAGCAGGAAAAGAAAAGATCATGAGAAAGAAAGGTTCATGTGGAAGAGAAATCCAGCCCCTCAGCACAGCACATTAGGCTGTGGTGCTGGGCTGGGGAGACCCTACTGTCCCTAGAGAGTCAGAATACTTCTTCTAGGACTCCATGTGGAAGAAGAGACAGAATTATCTGGTTAGTCAGCATTTCCTGCCCTAGGAGAACAGGGAGACAGGTGGTTGATTCATACCTGACCAATCAGATTTAGTGCCTAGGTTTAAGCTCTAGCTAGACACCTCCCACTCAAGGGGAGGGTATATATGAAGCTTGCCTGAAACTGTTACAAGATCTGAAAATATCTTTATTGTAATAAAAACTGTGGTGCCTGACAGCTTGAAAAGCCTTTCTATGCTGTACTTATTGATAGCAATATTAGATAGAAGTAAAAGAAAAAAAAATCCAGTGTATAGATAAGGCAGTGACAAGGTTTTCTGTTTCAAATGGACAGTGTAATGCATGCTAAATTCTTCATCTGAAAATATAAACATAATAAAGAATAGAAAGAGAGCCGATGACACTTTTCATGAGAATTCTTTAGAAGAAGGGAAGTCCTAATTAATATTTCTCTGCTGACTAACAATATATACTGTAGTTGAACTGGATGAGTTTGAAAGCTGCTCAATCTCATTCCCTTGTTAAGAAGCTCATACAGAAATCCAGGCGGCTCAGATTTAATCAGAGCAGTTTCCCACTCCACCCTCTCTGCTGATCAGAGAAGAAACACATCTCGTACTCCGTGACCTCAAGAGATTATGTGCTTGCCCTCCCACAGCCTCGCAGCCTATGACAATAATTATGATGGCTGCCATGGAGCCTGGATTGCTGTTAGAAATGGCAATAATAATGACAGAATTGAGCTCTCTTTCCTTAGGTATAAATGCAACACTTATTTCCATGCTACTTTGATAGGAACTATTCTTTTCCAACAGCTGTAGCTGTGCTTCAATCTGGGGTGCACTGTAAATCTTCTAATAATTAATAACTGCAAGGGATCGGCTCCTTAAAAATGAATTTATATGAATTCTGAATAATCTGTAACTGAATTCATTTTACCCTTTTCTCAACTGTAAAGCCCAAAGGAAAGGGGATGATTTTCAAATACGTAGTTAGAAAACAACTTTCTTTAAAGTATTTTCAGGTTTTTTTCCTGGATGTATTTTTGAAATGGATTAATTCCTCAGATATGATAATAGCTGCCAATTGCAAGTGGATTATCCTATTGCTTTTGATTTCACAGAGCTAGTTCTGTGTTTTAAAAGTGAAAATAATTATCAGACTAAATTAAGCTTAAAATTTTAGAAATAAATAAATAGTTTTAATGACATATATGACTGCCATTGAGTTTTAGTAGTATATTCACCCATTCAGTATGCAGGCATGCACATATATCTCTTTAAACATCTGTGTACATACATATGTACATATGTTTGGGATATATGTGGCTGTGTCATATATTAATTTTATTATGTTGACTGAGAAAAAATAACCTTGAACTATTATAATAAGAAGCAGGCACCACTTTTGGCTAAGAGATTGCTGCATTGAATAATATATTTAACAAAAATATCACAATTAATTCTATACTTTTACTTTTAGCCACTTGTAAAGGAACTTGTACTATCACACATTATATACTTTTGAATATTTTTAAAATATATTTTATTATATTATATTTTCACATAGTTTCCTTCTAATTTCTGGAACTCTCTATTTCTTGTGTCTAAGTTTCCGCTTCTCATGAAGAAAGAAAAAGCTTAGTATCATTCTCCAAGTTCTAAAGCAGTTTGTGATGTAAAAATCCTTGTGGTTATTTCTTTCAAATTTAAGAAATGGGTGCTGGCATTCTGTTTGGGATTTCTCAGTGAGTAAAACTGTAGTGAGAAGCTGAGGCACATGATTTATTACAGTGGAAGTTCCTGAAGAGAAAACACAAAATGTGTCAAACTCATTGTGAAATGTGAAGAATCTGTAGTTTTTAGATCCACTTAGCTCAATTTTATCATGGAGAAAATGTTCTATGAATTATAACTAATAACTGTATGGTTTAGTTCTCATGTAATTAAAATTTTGATTTCAAGTCCATAGACAATTCAAAAGTAGTATGGAAATGCCTAGGGAGTAGAGGAAGGGGTGTCTGGGAGATAGACAAAACAAAGGCAAATGAACCGATACCACAGACACCTTCTGAGTACCATGCTACAAGTTATTACCCTCAATAGGGGTAGGGGAGACCTGAACAGAAGAGCTCCATAAAAGGTGGAGCAAGAATAATCCTAAAACCATGGCCTCTGGCCAGTAATTCCCAAGGCCAGAATTGGGTCCCCCCTTCACATGTTGGTCAGGGAGACACAGTGTTGTCAAGATTATACAGACACTTAACCAAGATACTTGGTTACTAGTGAGAGCTAAATGATAAGTCCCTATTGCCGATGACACCACAGGCTGCAGCCTCAGGGCATCAAGTGAGCATGATGGAACTGGAAGGAATCCAGCTAACCCATATAAGGCTGGAAAGTGCTAGAGGAGCAGCTGGAGAATAACAGCTACCAATGGATTGAATAAGCAGAAGATCCTGCCAGTTACAAAACCAACCAGCCAAGCAAGAACTATACACTTATGCAACAGTGGCACAAAGCCAAGGTAGACAACCTACTGCTCGCAACACTCATTGGGGGTAAACTTAAGTCTAGCTCTGGGAACCAAGCCAGAATCCCTATAACAGGAAACCAATGGGCTCCGGCCACAACCTGCACTGCTCTTTAACTAACAAGAGAGGATATGCTCATAAGAATATCTCTCTAATGACTAGGCTTATCCCCTTTTATTCAAACTGTTATCACTTTTTGTTGGAGAATCTGTTCTATCTTACTGATGGAAGATAATACCCAGAAGAATAAGGATCTATCAATACATCAAGGAGGGAGAGCCAACTACCTACCAGGAGATGGGTCACATCTATGTCATCTGCCAGGGCCCAGAAGTCATTATAGGGAACCTGTGATCCAAATACTGTTCTCATGGCTAGCCTGAAACCAGCTCCAGGGAAACAATAACAGACACTGTGGTCACTCAAACCTCATAAAAACAGATACAGAGTCTACAAAGAAAGCAACACTAAGTCAAATCTCTGTCTTAGCCGCCAAGGCTCAGGGAACATCGTGGAAGAGGTGGCAGAAAAATTGTAAAAGCCACAGAGTGGGTGGGAAATTCCTGAGACATAGTGTTTCCCTATCCCTGCAGAGGATGACTGAGACGTCTTGATCCCTACAATGAATATTAACAACCATGGAATACCCTCAGCAGAATTGGAGCAGGGGCGAGGGGGCATATCAGTGCAACCTTTATATAAAACCTAAGTTAATTAAAAAATGTAAATGCAAAAATTAAATTTAAAAATATGTATACAACATCAAAGGTGTACAATTCATTTGCTTTTCTCTCCTTTACTTATTCTGTTTAATTTTACTGATGTTACATTGGAACAGTTAGAAAACTGTTACACTGAAAAGTTCCTTGTATATATGCTGGGTCATACAGCAAAAACTGTTAGTATACGTCAACAGTATTTTCTGTCGTATTCAGATGTTCCTGGACAGCCCCCAGGCAAAATGGGCAACAAGAATTTCAGGGGAAAACATCAAGGGACCTGTGGCCTGGGGCATCACTAAGGAGACAGTGAGGTTCATTGGCCAGATCCTGGCAGTGGCCCCCCGACACACCGCAGAAAGGCCACCTTGGTCAATGAACATAACTTGGCTTGGGGCTTATCTTACTTAACACAAGAACACAGTCCCAGAGGAGGAGAATTTAAGTCAGCTTTGTCAGAGAAAACCTTTTTCATGATAAATGGAGTAAGGACGCACAGCTTTTAAGCAACTACTTCTAAAACAAGGTCAGACAGAAGGATCAAGCTACCTCGTATAAGTAAGAAACATCTAGCAAGGAACTTCCTGAAATAGTGATTATGACTGAAACTAAAACTCCGAAAGGAAGCCTCAAGTTCACATACAAAAGGAGATGAAGTATAGAACATGAGAACTGCTGGCAGGAGAGGTAGAAGGAAGTGTGTTCTTACTGTGCATCTCAGGCATTCATCTGCAAGAAGATTTAATGTCCTCACCCTTTCTTGTTCATTTCAAACACTGGGAAAGTCAACCAGATGATATTCAAAGAATATATTAGTGAAAGTTTCAGTGAAGGCATTATAAACATGATATAAGAACAACCCAGTTTTGCAAAACTAGCATAATTGCTGAAGCACCCTCAGTTTGTTTGGGTTTCCATAACAACAACAACAACAAGCAAGCAAGGAAACCTAGCCTGATGGCATTTAATCAGTAGAAATTTAGTTTTCACCATCATGGAGTCTGGGAAATCTAAGATTACTGCTTCATCTTATTATGGTGTAAAGAACACAGGAGTTGTTTTATGTGTTTCACTAGGCTACTAAACCCCTTAACAGGGCTCCATCCTCATGATTCAGTAGCTTCCATAAAGCCCTGCACCCTGTACTGTCCCATTCATGGTCAAGGTTTTAACATGAATTTTATGGGAGCATATCCAAACAGTTCACATTCTGAGACCCACAATTCATGGAAATCATTAATTACTCTATAAGCTTTCTAAAATATGAATCATAGATATATACTGTGAAAAGTAAGTCATTTTCAAAAAATTCAGTTTGTAGTTTTAGAATATAGCTCTCTATTTAGTTTAAAACATCTATTTAATCTTACATGTATTTCTAATTTGTTCTAACTTTGTTATCCAAATAATGATGTAAAAATGTTGTCTTTTATTCAAATTTACTTAGTAAATCTTAATTCCTAGTATGAAGATATTGGAGGTAAGGTTTCTGTGACATGGTTAGAGAATGAGGAGGAAACCCTTTGATATTATCACCCTTAAAAAATATCCTTAGAATCCAAATTCAGTGTCATCTTTCATTACATGGCAAGTTGAAGTTTGAGGCCAGTCTTGGTTACATTAAATTCTATCTCAGAAAAGAAAAAGAAAAAGAAAAGAAAAGGGAGGGAAGGGCAAGGCAAAGGTAAAGGCACCTGATCACAGAGAACTCCATTACCCATTTCATTGCATAATTGAGAATATGGACACCCACTATGGTAGTTTAAATGGATGTCCTCAATAGATTCAAGAGTTGATTAAAGTTTTTTTTTTTCCACCTGCCTGGTGAGAGGGGATGGTACCTTGGCTGGATCTTAGGGTCCAGTCCTAAGGTGTTTCTGAGGTATCTGGAATTCCAGCTATACATGTGCAAAGAACAGTCTGAGTTCAAGCCTGGAGTTCTCTGCTGTGTTTGGCAGTGTGTGTGTGTGTGTGTGTGTGTGTGTGTGTGTGTGTGTGTGTGTGTGGTG